>PVJA010010116.1:0-58421 GCA_004027025.1 Myocastor coypus
ACACCAGGGGCAGTACATATCAAAAAGACAAGAGTGACATGTATTCCAAACATAATTTTAGCATTACATTGTGCTATAATCAATATGCTGAACCTTTTGAAGGTTCTTGAGACCAATATCTGATTCATCCTGTGTACATAAGTGTATGGTTTTGCTATTGATGTTTTCTGCTTTGTCTGCTTCCAGTCACTTCGTTGTTCAATCCATAACACATTCAGCTGTGTTATGCCCTTAAGTTCTTGTTTTCTTCTTTAAAGTTCTTATATTAGGAAGACTATACGATATTTACACATATAAGTCTGGTTTATTTCACTAATGAGTATATGTTCAATATACATCCATTTATATATGAAGTCTTCAAACTTATCATTCTTTATGGATGAGTAGTATTCCATTGTATAAAAATACCACATTTTTTTTAACCATTCTTCAAATGATGGGCATTTTGGTTGTTTCCAAGATTTGGCTATTACAACTTGGGCTGCTATAAATATAAGTGCACAGATATCACTATGGTATGATGTTTTCAGTTCTTCTGGGAACATTCCCAGTAGGGGGATAGCTAGATTGAACGGAACTTCCAATTCTAGTTTTGTAAGGATCCTCCACACTGCTTTCCATAATGGTTGTACCAATCTGCATTCCCACCAGCAGTGGAGAAGGGTTCCTTTTTCCCCACAGCCTCTCCACCATTTGTTGCTGGTTGATTTCTTTATGATAGCCATTCTTTCTGGGGTGAGATGGTATCTAAGTGTTGTTTTGATTTGTATTTCACGAATAGCTAGCGATGTGGAGCATTTCTTCATGTATTTGTAGGCTTGCTGTATTTCTTTCTCTGAGAAGTGAGTGTTCATCTCAGATGCCCATTTCGGGATTGGGTCTTTAAATTTTGGGACCCTAATGGTTTTTAGTTCTTTGTAGATTCTAGATAGAAGACCTTTGTCTGAGTACTTGTTAGTTAATATCGTTTCGAAATTTGTGTGTCGTCTTTTCACTTTGTTAGGGATTTCCTTTGACATGCAGAAACGTCTTAGCCAGAGGAGGTCCCAATTGTTGATGCTTTCAAGTGTTAAACGTGCAATTTGATTTCTATCCATGAACTCTTTGCCTACTCCGATGTCTTCAAGATTTCCTCCCACTTTCTCTTCCAGGAGATTTAATGTTTCACTTTTACTATTTAGATCTTTAATCCATTTCGACTTTATTTTCGTGCATAGTGATGGACTAGGGTCAAGTTTTAGTGTTTGGCATGTAGAGAGCCAATTTTTCCAGCACCATTTGTTAAAGAAGCTGTCTTTCTTCCAGTACAAATGTTTGGCCCCTTTGTCAAAAATAAGGTGGCTGAGTGTGTTTGTTTTGTTTTTTTTTTTAATAAACTTCTGTCAGTTTTAAATTTTATTTATTTATTTATTTTTCTTGTTTCAGCTCCTTTGTTTGTTTATTCACTCATTGTTTTTTTTTTATGGCTGGCTCGTCCCGCCCCAAGGGCAAGACTGGTGCAGCATGTGGTGCCGGGGATCGAACCGCAGTCTCTGAAGCCGCCTAAGCTCCCAAGCAGGCACCTTAGACCACTGAGCCATCCCACCAGGCCGCCAGGGGCTGAGTGTGTTTGTATTTGCTTCTGCGTCCTCTAGTCTATTCCATTGATCTTCAGGTCTATTCTTTTGCCAATACCATGCTGATTTTATGACTGTAGCTTTGTAGTATAACTTTAGGTCAGGAATTGTAATGCCTCCTGCCGTACCTTTATTGCTGAGAATTGTCCTTGCAATTCTGGGTCTTTTTTGGTTCCAAATAAATTTTTGGAATGACTTTTCTAGCTCTGCGAGGTATGTCAATGGTATTTGGATAGGAAATGCATTAAATCTGTACAACAATTTAGGGAGTATGGCCATCTTCACAATGTTGGTTCTTCCTACCCAGGAGCAGGGAATATCTTTCCATTTCCTGAGATCTTCTAAGATCTCTTTTTTCAGAGTACTACACTTTTCATTGAAAAGGTCTTTCACTTCCTGAGTTAGGTTGATTCCTAAGTATTTCATTTTCTTCAGTGCTATGCTAGATGGTACTGTTTCTGTAATTTGTCTCTCAGTGTGTTTTTTTCTCTATGTAGAGGAATGCCACTGACTTTTGTGTGTTGACTTTGTAACCTGCTATGTTACTGAATTTGTGTATTAATTCCAGTAGCTTTTTGATGGAGTTCTTTGGGTCTTCTAAGTAGATTATGATGTCATCTGCAAATAATGAAAGCTTTACTTCTTCTTTACCTATTCTTATTCCTTTTATTTCTCTTTCTTGTCTAATGGCTGAAGCTAGTGACTCCAGAACTATAGTGAATAGAAGTGGCGATAGGGGGCATCCTTGTCTTCTACCAGATTTGAGAGTAAAAGACTTCAGGTTTTCCCCATTTAGAATTATGCTAGCTGTTGGATTGTTGTAGATGGCTTTTATCAGGCTGAGGTAGAGGTCCTCTATTCCAATTTTCTGTAGGACTTTGAACATGAATGAGTGTTTCACTTTGTCAAAGGCCTTTTTGGCATTAATTGAGACAATCATGTGATTTTTGGTCTTGGTTCTGTTGATATAGTGTATTGCATTATAGATTTGCGTATATCGAACCATCCTTGCATCCCTGGGATGAATCCTACCTGGTCGTGATGTATAATGTTCTTGATGATTTGTTGTATTCTAATGGCTAGGATTTTATTGAGAATATTTGCGTCAATGTTCATGAGAGAAATTGGTCTGTAGTTTTCTTTTTTAGTTACATCTCTTTCTGGTTTTGATATCAGTGTGATACTTGCCTCTAGGAATGATTTTGGAAGGACTGCTTCTTTTTCAATCTCATTGAAGAGTTTGAGGAGTATTGGGGTTATGTCTTCTCTAAATTTCTTGTAGAATTCAGAGGTGAATCCATCAGGTCCCGGACTTTTCTTTGTCGGTAGGCTTTTTATTACATTTTGTATTTCATTGGCTGCTATTGGGTTGTTGAGAATTCTAATATCTTCTTGATTCAGTTTTGGTAATTTGTACCTTTCTAGGAATCTGTCCATTTCATCTGTGGCTTCAATTCTGTGAGAGATTCTCAAAGTAACTATTTATGATTCTTTGTATCTCTGCTGGGTCTGTAGTAATTTCACCCTTTTCATTCCTTATTGCTTGAATTTGAGTCCTTTCTTTCCTCTTTTTGATGAGGTTAGCTAGGGGCTTATTTAATCTTTCAAAGAACCAGCTTTTTGATTCATTAATTCTTTGTATTGTTTTCTTTGTCTCAATTGAATTGATTTCTGCTCTAATCCTTATAGTTTCTTCCCACCTTCGGACTTTGGATTTCGTTTGTTCTTCCGCTTCTAGTTGGTTTAAATGTTGTGTAAGATTGTTTATTTGTTCCCATTCTATTTTCTTAATGTGTGAGTTCAGAGCTATGAATTTCCCTCTGAGAACTGCTTTCATTGCATCCCTCAAATTGTTATCTTCTAGCAGTTTCAAAATTTATAGTTTTAGTAGACGGTGTCTTAGTTACTTTTTACTTGTTGCTGGAACAAATACCTGACACTCAAGATGAAGGAAGGAAAGGTTTATTTAGCTCACAGTTACTGGAGGTTTCAGTCCATATTTGGCTGGCCCAAGGCTGAGAGGAACAGAGCAGAGAGAATCCAATTCATGGCCGTGGAACAGCAACAAAATGGTGGCAGAGGCAGCCAACCAAACAGGGCAGCAGAGCAACAGCTGTAGTCTATCTCTCTGTCTCTCTTTATATTACATTCAGGCTCTCCACCTTAGACTACACCCATAATCCCAGAAGTACTGAGACCCATAATCCCATCAGTACTAAAACCCATAATCCCAGGGATCATGGATCAAGTTTCAAACTCTAGAAGTGCCCGCCCCCTGACTCATGAGGCTTTGGGGGGACAACTAGACATAAACCATAGCAAAAGGCAAGAGATAGTAACCTAGTTTCAATGCCCTGTACATGTATATTTAGTTTTCTTAACACTTTGTTAAGGGGGGCTGTTCTTTTGGGTAGGATTTTGTTTATAAATAGTGGGGTGTTTGTGAGAAATAATTTAGTCTATCTGAAGTTTAATTTTCTACTTACAAAGATATATTTAAGAACAATTCATTTTTTCTTTTTACAAACTAGAAATCATAGAAAAAATATGTGTTCAGCAGATATTTCTGTACATAAAATGTTAATCCTTCTTGCCATGAATATTTAAAAACTTAATATCATGTTGCCTTTCCACAGAAAAGAAGAAGACAGAGTCCAGTGTCACACTGGCCTGGGCACACGCAAGGCCCATAAGGTGGATCAATATAATTCCAGCAGCTTTCAAAGAATAGCAAATCCTTCCAGAGATCCTACATCAACAGAAAGCATGAGGATTTTGGCACCAAAGTGCCTAGAGAAAGGTAGAATTTTCACAGACCTGAAAACAATGGGCCATTCACATGTTATCTACTAACTTCTGCCAAGTACTCTACCAGCCTAACCAAAGTCTTGTCAGTAGTACACAGCATTAAAACAAATTGGCATTTTCAGGGTCATAATGTTGAGCCAACTTCAATTGTCTTACAAAAGATTACAAAGTCAAAATAACAAATATTCATTTCAAAGTCACATTTGTCCAGAGAGGAAACACAACAAAAGAAGCTTTCCCAGGGAGCCTGTAACATGAAGAAGGAATATTACAGTGCACTATGATACAGTGCACGGCCTCTCAGCCTTATGCCTCGACCCAGACCAATGACTCCCTAAGCAAGAACCTCATATCTTCCTAAGGGGCTTACACATGATTTCCAGGAAGTCTCATCATTTTACATAAAAAGTGCTTGTAAAACTACTTATAAAACTTTAAAATACGTTTGCTAGAGGATTTTTAACTTTCAACTTAATGTCTTAAATCAAGATATAGCATTTTTTAAAAGTAATGTTAAAGTTAAATGCTTCATGTATGTTGCTGCCAATAGATTTACTACAATTTATTTTCTTTTCCTGCCCGGTAGTTTGTTCTCACAAAGTCATTATCCATAGGAAAATAATATCTCATAAGATAAGGTCCTTCAACAGGTCCTTTGACATTCCCATATGACCACACCTTTGAAACTTTAAGAATCATTGCCATTGAACATAGCTACCCAGCTACTCACACATTCCATGCTCTCTATAGATAAGAAAAAAATGCCCGGTTGAAAACAAACCACAATCCTGTCATTAAAATTTTTTCTAAACTAGAGAAGATTGTATAGCTTACAGAACCTGTTTATATCATCTTAGGGTTTTCTTTCATTGTCTCAGCTTGAATTTTAAACCTAGTCTTGCTTCTTTCAGATTGGAAAATGGTCAGAACATCTGACCATGTTCTATCTGACATTTTCCCAAAAGTGATTCTTTCTTGTCCTGCAACTTTGTACACATATCCCTAAATGCAGAAATATACACCCGGTCTTGCCACTAGGCTCCCAGTTGACACATAACTAGCTGTGTGAGATTTTCTTTTAAATGCTTAATGAATTCCTCAAACACACATGCTGAAAAAATATTGAAATAGCCCTCCCTATACGTATGTACACATACACACTCACATACATCACATCTAAACTTTTCCTCTTTTTACATCAAATTCATGATGCTAAAAACCTAGTAAGAGGGCCAGCCAGATAGCTCAGCAGATTAAAGTGCCTGCTGAGGCAGGCACAGGGACTGGGCTTGGATCCCCTGCCCCCCAGGGCCCTCTGAGACTGGGGTTAATCTCAATGCTCAGGAGGCTGAGAACAGGTAAATCACTACGAGTCTGATCTGTGTAGTGAGACCCTTTAGACCTTGTACTAAATACATAAAAAATAATAAACATAAAAAAACAAAGACAAGAACTGGAATTTGCCTCACTCTTCTACTCCTTCATATATACACCCTATAGACATAAACCTACCCCATGCAAGTTTGTCTTTCATTTGTTTAAGGCCATGTGTATATGTGGTGTATATGCATAAAAACAAAGTTCCCTTTCACGACAGATTTTTACCAAATTAAGTTCTAGGTAATATCTTTCAGCATATAACCATTCTCCTTAAAAATGTAGTTAAAAGACTGGCTAGCAATTACTGAGAATAAGGGTGCTTTCCCAACAATCCGAAGGCAAAACTACAGTCAAATCGTCATTCTAAAATTGTGAAATGCTTCATTTTCACTTAAAATTTACATAAATATTTAGCTTTTAATCTATGAAAACTAAGTATGTATTTCTTTTAAAAATTCAGCCTTTCCATTACTTGTTAGTATAGCCTTTTAAATAATTCAGTAACTCCTAACTTAGGAATTTATTTTAAATAATTTCTAATAGCTTTTCTTTCCTACATGTGTATAAAGACTTATGTTCCCATCTTTAAAATTGCCTTGCTTCTTGAAAGAACCATGTCTCAGGTTTAATCTCCAGTTGACTTTTTTTTTTTTTTCCTTTTAGGGACAGGCTCTTGCTATGCAATTTAGGCTGGCCTTCAGCTTACATTTTACAGCCCAGGCTAGTCTCAAACTTGTACTGATCCTCCTCCCAAGTGCTGGGTGCTAGAACTACAAGCATGTACCACCACAGCCAGAACCAGTTGACTTCTTTATACTTTGTATTTTTCCTCCTTTCCTATATTGTATAATCATATTTTAACACATTTATTTATAAATTTAATAATAAAAGGCATTTTTTTTCAGTAGTGAATTCCAAGTCAATCACAAAAAAAGTTGAATTTACCAGAGGTTACATGTAGTGAAAGAATCAGTAAATTGTTTTATTTTTCTTTTTGTTATGTTTTGTGGTTTTAGGGATGGAACTCAGGCGCACTGCTAAACAGCATGCAGAGTTGTCACAAGCTTTATAGTTGAATTTTCCATGCCAGAAGAACCTAAATCCAGCATACCTGTGGCTGTACAGCATATACTTCTTTTTTTTTTTTTTTTTTTGCCTTTTTGAGACAGAATCTCGCTATGCAGTTGAGGCTGGTCCTGAGCTCACTTTTGTAGCCCAGGCTGGTCTCGAACTCGCACCAATCCTCCTGCCTCAGCCTCCCGAGTGCTGGGATTACAGGCGTGAGCCACCACGCCCGGCTAGCATATACTTCTTATCTACCAGTAACAGAAATTTTGATAGATCCACTGGATGTTCTTTTATTTTAGAAAGAAAATATTTATTGTATGATATTTCTCTGAAGACATTATTTCATTAATGCTTTTTCAACATGCATAAGATGAATAACATTGTTTTCAATTGCCTCTTTTGTGATGGGTGTCTAATTCTGCATTCACTAACTTCATTAATTCTTGCTGCAATCCTAGGATCTCAAATAACTTATAATTCCCTTAATTAACTGTCTCAATCTAACTCTTTGAGTTCTTTTGTGCTTGTGGAAAAACAAAGGTACTTAACAATTGCTGAGTTTATCACTGAATTTATTCAGTCACATTAAATAAATGTTCAATTAATTCATCTTAGTCATTTTCACTTACTCATATTCATTTCACTCCTTAGCTCAATGTGGAACATTAAGGAACAAGTTCCTTCTACAACATGAAAATGTTATGGCTCGCATCTAGATGTCCTTCCAAAGCCTCATGGAGTCATAGATGGGGCTTATTGGAGGTGGCTGGGATCAAGAGTGTGAGGCTGGCACTGAGTCATGCTGCAATGCTAGGAGCAAGCCTGCCACACTCTGGGTATGGGTGCTACCTGCCGTAGGCTGGGCAGACAGAAAGAAGGCCACTGCTTGTGGATTGTGCCTTGGTGCTTCTTTGCTACAACACTGCCTTCTGCCCGACATCACCTGCTACCCCTTGGAGATGCCCTCTGTGATGCCGCCTTGCCCTGGACCCAGCCAACTATAAGTCAAAGCCTCTAAAAACTGCAAGCTGTAAGCACCCTTCCTTCCTCTGGGTGTTGACTACTCTGTCCCAGTGACAAGGAAAAGGAACTAAGAAGAGCCAGCTTTCTACATGATGTCTTATTTCATGATCAAGTGTCCACCAAATTCAGAATTCAGATAAAAATTCTCCCATAATGCAGACTGTTACCCTTCTCACCAAGCCCCAGTCCCAGCTTACAGTGCAAGTCTCTGGAGGCAGACCATGGTGGAGCATATCTGGTAAAGGATGAGGCTACTATCAGTTTATGCAAAGCTCCTAATACATATTTTCCTTTAATAAGTGTGGCCCTATCTGTGCATGTCGAGACAATGTTTAGTAAAATTTCTGAACTGAAAATTTATTTGTCTATGAGCACTTTGAAAAATAACCTCTCTTCAGAGACATCATTATAAATATAGCAAACATGGTCAAATTTTAAAAATAAGCCAAACTATTACTATCCACGCTTTTATCCAACTGAGCGTCTCAGTTTCTCACTCAGTGTGGAAAGCATGCCTCTTGAGCACATTAGAGTAGACCGCTCTTTGCAAGAAAAAAATTTTTCGGTTGCCTGGTTCTGATCCAAAATAGATTCAGGCATTTCTGTCACACGGTGTTTCCTGTCATAGGAGTGTCACCTTTCAAGGTGATGCTAAAACAATCTATAAAGATTTTAAAAATAACTTTTATCCTGAATTTGGACTTCCTTTAATATATTGGATGGCCACAATATGTTCTTCTCAGATTTTCGTTCAATTTTCTCATTTATAATGTAAATAGAACTGCAAGGTTAAATAGATTCACCCATTTGCTACTTTTTTGTAAATAAGAGACTCACACCTGGAGGTCACTTCTGTTGCCATGATGATAATCCCAGACTTAAATTTTTAATAGGCTTATCATTTTCAAGCTGATTTTAAGACTTTTAGAAATAACGTTGTGGGTTTTTTCATCCTTGCTGATGTCCTGCTGCTCTAACTTTTCTCCGTTTCATTTTTAATGATTTTAATGGTTCTTCAAAAAATATTTTTCTGTTGTTTTTTGTAGTATTTTTTTAGGGAAGGGTTTCCAGGGTGCTCAGGGTCTCACTGCTAGATGAGACTCAGACTCGTAGTGATCCGCCTGTTTACAGCCTCCCAAGAGCTGGGATTATAGGCGCGCGCCACCACGCCCAGTCTCCACGGCCGTCTCAGCGCTCAGGGACAGGACCGACAAAGCAGGCAAAGGGATTGAACCCCCAGCCCCTGCACCTGCTTGCAGGCGCTTTAATTCACTGAGCTGTTTGGTTGGCCCTGAAAGACTTAACTTTTATTCCCAAATATCTCCATCCACTAAATATGTTCACCAATGTACTTTAAGGAATTAAATAAAGAATGACTTTAAGACCACCATACACATACTCAAACATAGAGAATGCAGAATATACCAGTCAGGAAACACAGCAAGAAGAGGTCCTTCAACCTAGCAGGATGAACGTAGGCAACACATTTAGGTAAAATTAGAGCAGGCAGCTGAATTCATCTGTTAGAGTCATTTGTTCTCAATGCATAATCAAAAATTTAGACACCTGTCTTATAGGAAGGTTAGCTTTGATTTCAGAAAAAGTAGTGCTGCTCCACTCTCTCTGCAGCTTTCTTCCTTCAGCGTGTGCAGTGTGCAGCTCGTGCTAACTGAGACACCTGTGGGGTCCCTGCTGACCCTGCAGGTCCAGAATCCCGTCCTTCCAGTTGCTCCCCCTGTGACTTTCGTTCTTCCTCTCTGCTATCAAAGCGGCTAGCAATGGGGTTGGTTCAAGGTGGTTTGTTTACTTACCATGAAGCCAGATTTGAAAACATTTACACATTTGCACATCCTAGATTATTTGGTTTTTCCCAGCAAAGAAGCAAAAATAACAGCTTATTGTCAGTAGGGCCTTTCACCTGAAACTTTTTTTTAAAAAATCGCCAGAATAGTACAACAAATATAAATATGCCCTTCACTGATATCAGTGATTTATAACTTTTGCTTTAGTAAAACCTAAGTAGACTTTTTAAATACTTTTTCTTGTGCTCACTTTGGCAGCACATATAATAAAATTGGAACAGAGATTAGCATGACTCTTGCACAAGGATGACATTCAAATTCGTGAAGTGCTCCGTATTCTTGTATCTATCTTTATACATGTATGGCTATGCATGCATGCACATATCCAAAGTATGTTTACATTGGAAAATAGATTTTTTCGCAAGAGAAAAATCATTACAAATATGCTTTGAAATGGGAGGCTGAGAACAGAGAATGGCAAGTTCAAATCCAGCCTGCTCACTTAGCAAGACCCTGTCTCAAAAAGTTTTGAAAAAAAGGCCAGGGGTGTAGCACATTATGAAGGGCCTAGGATTGGAAAGAAGTGGGGACATAGCGCAGTGGTAGGTGGCTTGCCTAGCATGCATAAAGCTCTGGTTCAGTCTGTAGCACCACCAAAAATCCCTTGATTATCTTAAACTGGAAATAAAGACGATGAAATAAAAAGCTTGTAAAATTTTTTAAAAACATACTTTTTCTTAATTACCACCCCCTACCCAGAGAATTAAGTATTCAAGACATACTATACATCTGTTTAACTACTCTTATGTGAGGCTATACTTTCCATATAAAAAGAGTAAGCTTCCCAGAAAGACTTAGCATTCACTTAGAGACAACTTTGTCCCCTCTGAGAATCCATGACCTAGATATTCTGCAAAGTAGTATCTTTCCAGTTATTTTCTCTCTCAATATTCTGTCTTTCTTTATTTTTTCTATTTTTTCACATATGCACATATGTATAGATGCACATACAGAATACATAACATCTGCATATGTTCTCACATATGTTGTATATTAATTATTACACACACTGCCAGGTGTGGAGGCCAACTCCCATGATCTCAGCTACTGGAAAAGCTGTGGGAGGAGTGTCACAGGTCATAGCCTAGCAGGGGAAAGTGAACAAGGTGCTACCTCAGAACTTTAAAATATCTTTAAAAATGCCTGGAGCTATAACCCAGTGATAGAATGAACCTAGCATGGGCTCAACCCACAACACACAAAAATTAAATTTGTCATGTGTATAATGTTATGATTAATATTTCTAATTTTATTTTTTCTGAAAAATGACACACCAAATACCATATTTATCTCAAAGTTTATTGTCTTAGGGACAAGCTTATGCCAATTAATGATTCACTCTATTCCATTAAACCCAACTCTAAATATTCTTTTTAACCTAAGCAAAGGACATCTATGATGAATCCATCTATATATTAGTGGCAAATTTTACAGCTATATAATCGACTGATCATATCTAATGTGCAGATACTGCTACTACTAAAAAGATTTATATTGATGGAAGTAGGCACACTACTTTTGGCCAAAAACATCTAGCATAATCAACTTAAAATCAGCTAAGTTGGGCCAGCCAGATAGCTCAACAGCCTAAAGCTCTTGTTTAGGCAGAGCTCAGGGGCTGGGTTTTGATCCCAGGTGTGCTGTGCCTGGCTCCGCTCACGGGACTCTCTGAGAAGGCAATTGAAACTGGGGGTGGTAACATGAGCCTGTAATCCCAGCACATAGGTGCTGAAAACAGGAGAATCACTACAAATTTTATCTATGTGGTGAGACCCTGTACATCCTGTAGAGCCTGTCCTAAATACATTTAAAAAAAGAAAAATCAGCTACGTTACTCAGGTCCTGAAAGCCTGAGTATTTTTTTATTTGATAATCAGTAAGACTAGCATTCTTTCTAGATACTAAACTCAACCTGAGAATTTGACAAAATCACTCTCCACAGTCCTACTATAGTGATGCAAAGTATGTTCTCACTTCTGCCACTCAAGTCGTGATCCTCCTTCCTATGAGGATTTATTTGAGCTTTGTGAAGTGATAAAAAACTTAAAATACTCATTTGGACAAGATCTTAAGTGTGTATTTTTTTTCTAAAATCCATTTTTAGAGCAAATTTGTTTTATATATAAAGTATGAACATATTTTTGTTTGAAGAAAAATTTACATGACAAAAACACATTTAAATTTACTAACACTGATTGAAAGCTCTCTTCTTTAGTATTGATTGTGGATAGCAATATACATTAAATTGTATATTCCCCAAACAGCTGTGTTTTTTGAAGGAACAAAACTCTGATAGGATATCGGATGTATTAGTCTACCAGGTCTAAGGCTTAGGATCTTCACCTGACATGTCAGAAATAAGAATGATCATCACTAACTTGCCTGACTCCTCAGGTGAAGTCTGCATTAATATCTCTTGAAAGTAACAAATTAAGAACATAAACTATCACAGAAAAAGAAGTACAGGAGACCAATGTGAGTTTCAACTTCACTTTATAAAGTTCTAGCCACCCGCAGGTAACCATGATTTTGAAAATGTTAAATGAAATATTTTAATACAATTAATGAGTTTTAAATAACTTTTATCATATTACATTGTTACAGCTATCCTACTAATTTTATTTTGTCCATTTTATAAATGAACTTTATCACAGGCTTGGATAGTTTACCACATAGTATACGTAGAATTTTGTGCCATCTGTGGCTTCATTTATCCACTAAGGGTGTCTTAGAAAATATTCCCGTAGAGAAGGAATATGCTACACAAGTACATGTCAGATCATATGGCATGTGTTTAAACACTGAGAAACTTTGAGCAGCAGAAAGTAGCAATAAAATCTTGCATTGAGCACACATTATAATTTAAGGACCTGATTGGAAGCTAATTGCACCAGGCTGATAAAAAATATCACACCTCAAAATAATAAATATTAACAAAGGCAGAAACATGTATAAAACCATAAAATGTATTCACTCATCACAACCTCTAATGCAGGATATTGAACAGATAATAAAATTTTGAGTAGATAATAAAAGGTAATGGTTTAGCTTTAATCACTTGTAAACTACAACTACTTCAAGGAAGAATTGCTTTTATCTGCACTAAGTTTGGTGGTCTCACTTCTTGGTAAGATTTGCTTGGTCATGATTTCGGTCATCTGTGTTTCTTCTACACTGAAACCATTGTCAAGGATTTTTCTGCAGCTCAATTAACAAGAGAAATACTGTTTACTTTGCTTTGCTTTCCTTGAAAGTTTGCAGTGTGCACTGAAGCAAGTTCTCAGAATCCAAGGCTATCAGTGGACCCCATAAAAACACTTAGCACTTAACAGAAGCTTAATCACCCTTGTATTGAAGAAATGCCAAATAACCAGCTACAGACCTTCAAATTTTAGTAGGAACTCAAGAAAATGTGTATTGTCTGCAGGGGAAATATAGCAAGTAGGTAAAGTTTTCTTCTAGAATTCCATATGAAAAGACATACCTGGAAAAAAAAAAATGTTTGAACAACAGTGATAGAAAACTTTAAAAAGGTGTCGTCAGATAACTTTAAAAAATGAAAGGATCTTATTGTCAGATACTTTGATGGACAAAATGATAGCAAGAAACCTCGGAGATTAAAGTGAGTTCAACTATACTGTTCAAAATGGTCCCTGAAAATATAAAGTCTATTTTTATAGGGGCCCTACATACCTTCATTTGCAGCAATTTTGGTTGGCCGGTGGAAGACAAGTTAAAAGTATGGTGTAGATAGATAGTACTTCCCTCTAAATCAGTCTTTGGCAGCCAGTTTCACCATGGTTTCTTGTCCTGAAGTTGGTAGTGAAGGCCGGGGTGTTCTTTTACTGAGCAATTTCAACATCACAGCCCACTCCATGGAGCCACAGTGTGCCACTGTGAGGCAGCCAGGTCATCAGAAATATCAGCAAATTTGTGTCTCCTTAATGGATTTTCTGAATCCTGTTGCAAGTCACGATGAAAACAAAGACCCAAAAGTAAAAGTTCGAAGGGCTTTTATTTTAGCTGAGCCCAGCGGCCCACACTCTCCCATAGGTGAAGGAGAATGGAGCATTCACTGAGAGAGAGCAAGGATATTTAAAGGGAAATCACAGGGGGCGGGGTGAAAAAAGGAGAGCTTGTCTTAGATTGGAGAGAACTTTGCAAGA
Source organism: Myocastor coypus (assembly GCA_004027025.1). Taxonomy (NCBI): domain Eukaryota; kingdom Metazoa; phylum Chordata; class Mammalia; order Rodentia; family Myocastoridae; genus Myocastor; species Myocastor coypus. Next base: position 13,924 of record PVJA010010116.1, read on the forward strand.
CATTTGGCACCTGGGTTAGGGAGAGAGAGGGGACGTTACAGAGCCCGGTCTGTTGGTAATCAGGAAGGACATTTCACACTAGGGTCAGGGAGGAAGGAGAAATATTACAAATTTATGGTGAGAACAAGGTTTTACAACGTGGCAATCACAAAGTCTGCTATAGAGAGCAGAGTCAACTTTTAACAAGGACAAAGTTTGTTACAGAGTGAAAATCAGAGTTGTCTCACAACAAGGGAAATACAAAGTTTTGGTCATGTCTGAGTTTGGACTAAACTAAAACAAAGGCATAGTTTGTCTTAGGGTAGGAGGGCTCCTGTCAACTAGGGCAGGGGTTAAGTTAATTCCCAGTTTGAGTGTTAAAGCACCTAGGGTCCTATTTAGTCTCTAAAGGGCTAGTACATTTTATAGGGTGGGTGAGGTGAGCCTAAGGACAAGCAGCTCGTGAAGCAGTATAAAATGGAGTCATTTAAGCTAGCTTATAACAAATCTCTTGGGATTAAATGTGCCTGGCATCAGGAAATAGCATGCCTTGACTTCAGAAAAACACATGCCATGGTGTCTTCTTTCTTCAGTCTGTTTCTTTTCATCAAGAAAATACAGTTTGCTTTTTTGAGTAATCCCAATGGCTTTCTGATACTCAAAAAAAAAAAAAAAAAAAAAAAAAAAAACCGCTAAATGTCTCATTTTTTCAAATGTTTCAAAGTAGAAAGAACCTCAGTAAATAAGGCTCTGCTACAAACTGCTGTGCATGGTTTCAGGGTAAATCCTGAGGGGATCTGATTGACTTTGTCAGATACAAAAGTTACATTTTTTCTTATATAAGTCTTGCTTTAACTCGGCCTTGACCACCTGGCAGAAAAGCTTAACCACAAGTTATAAAAAGTAAAGCCATATTTATATGCTGAGCTGTAAAAGGCTCAAGTCAATAGCTTCTGACATTACCAGTTCTGCTGATAACCCTACTATTATGGACTATTGAAATGTATATATAGGGGCCCGGCGGGATGGCTCAGTGGTCTAAAGCGCCTGCTTGGGGAAGCTTGGGTGGCTTCAGGGACCACGGTTTGATCCCTGGCACCACATGCTGCGCCAGCCCTGCCCTCGAGGCGGGCTGAGCCAGCCATATAAATGAGTGAATAAACAAAGATTCTGAAACAAGAATAAAAATAATAAATAAAATAAAAAAGAAATATATATATATATATACAACTACTTTCTCTTAGTTCAATGAGAAGAAATATTTGTACTAATAGTATTTAGAAAAGTTATATCTGCATCTTGTACTCTGAGCAACTACTATGAAGACAACAATATGCATTGTATTAATTATTGTGGCTGTCCCACTAATGTATTTTGAAACTCTGTCATTGTCATTTCTTGCTTATTGAAATTAATAAAATAAAAGTAAATAAATACAGAAAAGCCAATTGAGTTTTATAATTTAAACAATCATAAAATGTCATTTTAATATATGTACCATTGGAACAAAGCCTATAAACATAGGCATATAAAAATAAAATAAAATTATACAAATGTTCTTACTTAAAAATAACATAAGCATTCTGAATATATAGTAGTGATCTTCACATCTATATGTAGGCCCATATAACTTCATAGATAAGAATTTAGCAGAGACTATTATAATTTTTCCATTTTCAAAAATTAATTTCTTTCATAAGTACATTGTAAGAATTCCTAATAGTCAACATTTTCAAAAACAGCTCTAAAAGTCACTTAACTTTATATGAATTAAAAATATTAAATTACATTAAAAATAAGAATGGATTATTCAGTGGTATTCATTAAAATGACCTTGTCTAGAAAGGAAAAACCCTACAATAAATGCATAATTTTTCCCTTTTTTAGATGTTTCCATAGGGGCAAAAAAAAATTTACTGTGGTTAATTAAAGAAGAATTAGATGAGGTTCCAATATGTGTATTTTGGCATAAAAATGAAGTGGAAAAAAAAATTCAAGATGGTTAGCTGCACTTAGATTAGCAAACAGGATAAGTCACTGAAATGTGTTCACTTTACATCAATTAATTTTATGTTCCTAAGACTAGGTCGTATAATTTAATAACTAATGTTAGATTCATAATGTTCCCCCATAAATATGAGATATATGGAGAGTAACAAACATTGAAAATGCAGGGTTAATTGGCAAAAGCCAGAGTTCTCATGTAGCATTCAAAAATATAGTCTTATGTTGTAATCTTTTTTTTTTTTTTTGAGACAGGGTCTCACTGTGCAGTTCAGGCTGGCTTTGAGCTCACTTTTGTAGCCCAGGCTGGTCTCGAACTCGGAGCGATCCTCCTGCCTCAGCCTCCCAAGTGCTGGGATTACAGGCGTGAGCCACCACGCCCGGCTTATGTTGTAATCTTTATTTCTTACGATTTTCTTATTCCCATTACCTTGCCCCTGAAAAATGAGTATCTTCATGCATTTCTTACTTAGATACTAAAATCAAATTTGTTTCTGATGTATAGATTTTATTTTAAGTGAAAATATTCATATAATTGAAAAAGACAAAAATTTTATGCAACATGTAGCATATTGGACTATTAAAGCAATTCAGGTAAAATTTAAAGAGATGAAAAGGAAATTTTCCCTGAATTGTTATAAAAAATCGTTGTTTCTGACATAAATTGCTTAGTTCTGCCTTCCTATCTGCACATGCAATATAGTATTATGGTTCCAGCATGGCTGTTTGGATGAAAAGAAGCTAAGAAATTATGATACTTTCCCCTAATATCAAATGTGACTAAAATTGTAGTAATTTTGGGAAAATGTCAACAAAAATGTTGTCAATAATATTTTATGAACATCTTAAATAAGTAGATAAATAAAAGTGCAAATTAAAATTATAATGGGGTAACATTTCCCAATTATTTGATAGTCAAAGTTTAAAAAGATTGAAAAAATTTCATGGTTGCCACCAGTGTTATAACATTTATATATTTAATTGTGATATTAATGTCAACTTTGTATTGGAAGTCTCCCAATAAGTACCAAGCTTTCATATGCTTATATACCACCTCTTCGCATACATAATACAGAAAAGATTACTAAAGAAAACTAAATTTTTGCTCAGAGACATTCGCTATAGCAGCTGCTATAGTATCAGCTACTCTGAGTGTTCAGTAGGTGACATTTGCCAAATTTTTATTACAAATCGTACACAGTATTAAACGCCTTGTGGTACATTCTGGAGATTAGAAAATTTACGAAACTTTTACAAGTTTCTCCACACAAAGAACAGCTTTCTCTGGACACTCAAAGGCAGGCCTATCTGATCACAGCATGACTGCCTACTAGTGGTCTATCATCACTCTGATAGCAGCTACTTGCAGCAAGGTAGGGGGTCATGGTCACTAGGTGGGCAGGAGGCACTGCTGCAGCCAGGGCTGGTACTTCTGCTACCACAATGACAGCTGATTCGGATTCTTCAAAAGGTTCTGTCCACCACACACAGAACTGTAAAGGATGAGGCTGATGATCTAGAAGGGATAATAGGTGCTAATACTCAAGCGGACAGAATGTGATTCCCTTTCAAAGTCTGCATAATCAACAAACATTTTCTTTAAGTGGTAACCCATTCCCATTTAGGAACTACCACAAAGCCAGGTGTGATGGTGCATGCCTGTAACCCTAGCACTACAGAGGCTGAGGCAGCAGGATTACCATGAGTTAGAGGTCAGCCTTGACTACAAAGTGAGTCCAGTGTGAACTTGAACTATATAACAAAACCTTGTCAGAGAAGAAGGACAGTCAATCTAGGTTCTTGAGAGCTCAGGTAGTCCTCAGACAATGGCTGTAGGTTTTAATGGTGATGGATTTTCAATAAACACAGGACAAGCTACAGGTAATACAGATAGTTCGCAGAGGACTAGTGATTTTTTTTTTTTTTTTTTTTTTCTGATTTTAATGAAACTAAAACTTGGGACTGGGGAAATTGAGTTCAATCCCGGATCCTGAAAAAGAAAGAAGGAAAGAGAAATAAAAAAAGAAAGAAAGAAAGAAAGAAAGAGGGGCCCGGCGGGATGGCTCAGTGGTCTAAAGCCCCTGCTTGGGGAAGCTTGGGCGGCTGCAGGGACTGTGGTTCGATCCCCAGCACCATATGCTGCACCCAAGAAGAAAGCATCTAAAACTTATTCCATTTTTGGCCGACATTCTTTTTGTCACAGTTTCATTGGTAATATAAAAACTAAAGGGTTGACTATTGTAGTGAGCAAGTATACTCTTCACATCTTCAGGAAAATTTTTTCCAGTTGCTTGTTTCTGAAAAGACACAAGCATAGAATTTTCAGGATTGTATAACATTAACTGCTATGTAACAGCTATAACTTTAATATCTTCAGCAGCCAGCCAACAAGCCCCAAGCTGTGCAAAGTGTTACACCACAGATAATCCATAGTGTGCAGGACAATAGTCAGAATATATACAACATTTAATTTGTGGTTGAAATATAGAAAGACCCTTTCTTGGTAAATACCTTGGCAAATATTTCAAGTACAAGGGATCTAAAATTTGCAAAATTGGAAAATAGAGAATCCTACTGTCTAATAGATAAATTTGATACCTTTTGGACACTTATATTGGATCAAATTGTAGCAGGCAAAGCCTCTCCATCAAGCCCAGTTAGTCCTAGCACTAGTTATTTACCACATCTACAGACAGCTATAACAAACTCTGTAGTTGCCACTGGTACAGTGCTACACCCAGGAAAAAAAATGCTAATGGTCCTGCAGGTACAGGATCAGTGAATGAGAGCCTGATTCTGAGCAGCACACCTCCACAGTGACTCTATATTAAATACCAGTGATTCAACTTATATAAGAGTGCAGGAGGCAGATGAAGGAAGCCAACAACGTCAAAAAGGAAAACCTTGAAACCTGCTGCAATTTTCAGGAAGTGGATGGGAGAGATATCAGTCTTTGGGGAAACACACACACATATTTGTCATATACTAGAATATATCCAGTCCATGGGATTACCTCACATCTGAGAGCACATCTGCTTTGCTGTTCCAGAGAGCACATTTTTATGCTCTTTATATGGTGAAAAAAATAGGGAAAGCAATAAGTTGCAAAGGCCCAGAAGAACACATGCAAGTGATTAAAAAAAAATCATTTGTCCCGATTATTCAAAATACTTTATGAGAGGGACTGGGGAAATAGCTCTGTGGCACAAGTGCCTGCCTGGCAAGTGCAAGATTGTGAGTTTGAATCCTGGTCCCGTAAGAAATAAAAAAAAATAAAGTGACTACCTTACTTAACATATTAAAATACATCAAAATAAAAAGCTATTTATTCTAGAAGTATGACATTCACATCTACAGAAGCTGAGCAAGATAATATTTTGATTACTGCAGAAGAAACAACACATATTCTTACAAATATTCAAAAAATGCTGTTTCAGGGAAAGGAACTATTAATACTTCTGCCACCAAAAATCAATATATCTTTATCATCAGTAAAATATCTTTATAACATGTCACATTTTCTGGAAATGAGACAATGCAATAAATATTACACAAGTACTCATTATGGTCATTTTATATAATAGTGAGAAGAATATTATGCTTAGTTTTTTAAGTATCCTACTTATGTGCAAAAATTTTGGATTGATGGTAACTTTGTTATACATGACATTGAAATTCTTGTGTTATATTCCATGATATACTAATAATGGTAACCTTGTATGGGCTTTACAGGTACTTTCAGTGTTCAAAGAAATTAAATTTTAGCTAATCATATAAAGAGAAAATTAAATATCGAAATCAGATAGTAGCCTGCACACATTCATCAATTCTATGTGGTTTAGCATAAAAATTAAAATATTTTGGTATTTATTTTGAGAATTTTAAAGAAAAATATATAAGTGGATTAAAGAAATCATGTCATTTATTTATTTATTTATTTATTTATTTATTTATTTATGTTATTTATTTATTTACAGAACCAAGGATTGAACTCAGGCCCTTGCGCTTGCCAGGCAAGTGCTTATTCTACTGAGCTATCTCCCCAATCCCATGTTCTGATCTAAAATTATTATAATTTTCTTGATCACTGGGCTTTTTATTATGCATACCTGATAAATCAATATTCTAAGCAAATATTACAAGATATGGTCTTCACTTAGCTTGCCCATTGGTTATTTTGAAACTAATTGTATTTATCAGTTAACTTTACAGTACATTTCTAAGCATCATTATTTTTTTTTGTTGTTGTTGTTTTTTTTGTTGTTGTTTTGTTTTTTTTGGTTTTTTGCGGGACTGGGGTTCAAACTCACGACCTTGCACTTGACAGGCAGGCACTTATGCCACGGAGCTATCTCCGCAGCCCCTAAGCATCATTATTTAAAAAAAGAATGGATTCTAAAAATGTAACAAGGATAGATTTTAGTTTTTAATGTGTGTGTGTGTGTGTGTGTGTGTGTGTGTGTGTGTGTGTGTATTTTAAGCAAGGGTCTACATGGTGTTCAGGGACTCACTACTAGATCGGACTTTTAGTGATCCAGCTGATAACAGCCCCCAAGAGCTGATATTACAGGCATGTGCCACTATGCCCAGCCTCAATTGCCATCTCAGAGCACCCCAGGAGCGGGGCTGGCATGGCAGGCCTGAGGACTGGACCCCTGGACCCTGTGCCTGCTTGCAGGCACTATAATCCACGAAGTTATTTCGCTGATCCTAATTTTTAATTTTTAAAATCTTTTATTTATTTGGTATAGGATCTCACTAGACAGCTTGGGCTTGCAGTGATCTTTCTGTCTCAGACTTCCCAGCGCTGGGATTACAAGCATGCACCAGCACATTCAATTTCGGTGGTCAGCACAGCATGCCCTAGTTCCAGGGCCAGCACAATGTGTTGTACCAGGGATTCAACCCAGGTCCTTTCACTGGCCAGGCAGATGCTTAGACTGCCAATGTATCTCCTCAGCCCAAGAATAAATTTTAATACAAGTGGATTGGCTGTTTTGAGAGCAGAAAAACTTCATGCAGAACTTAATAAGAGGTACAAAAACAAAAAACTAAGTGAGAAAAGCCAGATGTCTTTAATCTGTGCCCCTTGACACATAGAAGGATCTGAAAATTTTACCTGATAGTTTTCTAAATAAGGGGATCAAAGTTTGCCATGTAAAAATACCTCTAAATCGAAAGTTGTTTGATGCTGTGGGCCTCCAGTGCCCCTTGCTACCACATACCTTCTCAGCTCCTACACACTCTTTTTATTCTTCGTCAGCTTCACATTCATCTTTCTCTTTAATTGCTCTTCTTCTGCTCAAAATGGTCTATTTCCATTTACTTTATAGAACAGTCAATGATAGAGTCAAATTTGAAACAAGTTGTATATAGGTATGATATAATACTGAAAGAAATTCTTAAAAGACTGATATTTCCAGCCAAAAGATTCTCTTGTCAACACAGAGGACTTTTCCAGCACAAATCACTTTTTGCTATGTGTGAATAGCAAAGATAAATGGTCATATTATGTTGCAATCGGTAGGGACTTCAGAGATCACTTGGTTTGGAGACATCTATGCCACTATAGAAAGGAAGAAAAAATTGCAGAGATTAAATAATTTACCAAAACTCAATAAGCCAAGGAATAAGTCAAGAAAAGCCCTGGCTCCCAGCCTCATGCTTTTTTTGCTATAAATATAATAAATATTAAATTTACATAAAATAAATAACACACATTTTTCCTAGATCTTGTAACATCTCTTTTCTTGTATAAACAAAAATTTTATATTAAATTATTTCTACCTGTCTATGCTTTTCCATGAATAGTTTCACCAGTCTTGGAATCAACTTCCTTCCATTTCAAAGGCAAGAAGAATCTCATGCCTTTTTTCAGTACTTCCTGAATTTGAATGGGATTTTAAATGAACGAAAGGAAATGTCTAATGATAAATCCAACCAAAAACTCAAGAAATAAACTAACAGATTGATGTTCACTTATTAAGAATGCATTTGAAATCAGTGAGTTATATTCCTTATACCGTTTTGTCTGTTTGTTTTTTGTTTATTTGTTTGTTTGTTTTAGCTATGAAGAGATTTTTCCAGTGCTGACTGCCTTGATTTCCGGCACAACTTCAGGTTAAAACTACATGAAAATCAAGGCAAATGTCATCTTAAAAATGATTGGATTTTTTGAGAGGGAGCGTACAACGGATCCCTTTTCTTGCCCTAAACCAGCCTGGTAACACATCTTTAAGGTTTTTATTTTTCTAAATATGTTTTCTTGGCCTGTGTTTAGGTCTATGAATTTTTCCTGAATTTCTAAGCCTTATGAATCAACAGAAGAGATTTCACAAGGGTAGGTGGTTGCAAGTTAGGTCAGTTGTTTAAATGCCTGCATGGGCAAACCTAGTCCAGCACAGGGGACTGCAATTCAGTCCCCAGTTCCACATGCCACACCACTTCGGCCCTAAAGGCAGCCTGAGCCTGAACTAGAAAAAATAAAGTAATCCTCAATTTTTAGGCTGGGCTTGATGGCTTGTGCCTGTAATCCTGAATGACTACGAGTCTGATCTACACAGTGAGATGCTGCAGAACCTGTCCTAAATAAATAAACTAAAAAAAAAAAAAAAAAAAGAAAAGATTTCTCTCATTTTATTTTTATCAAGTCTAGTTATCTTTCTATTTGATATTTATAAAGCCATAGAAGGAGAAATGTCAGGTTTAATTCAAATGTGAAATTAATACTTTTATAATATAGCCATTATGCATAAGATTTTTCTTAAAGTAGTTCTTCTTAGTGCAACATTTTTTCTTAAAAATTTTTCTTAATGTAACTTTTAATGTACCAGAAATTACATACTTTAAAAATAAATACCATGAATAACAAAAGAAAAAAATTGAAGCAATTTAAGATGGAGCCAAGGATAAGGTGACCACAGAAATTAGCTATGCTAAAATTAATGTGCACATACATGTATCTCTGAGCTTTTTCTTTCAGCCAAAGAAGACAAATAGTAGAAATATTATTTACAGTGTTCACATTAAGAAAAGTCACACACTAGATCTATAAAAGTACATTTATTTGTACTGGCCAGGTGAGAAAGAAAGCTCTTCCATGTGTCTTCCTGAAAGGGTCTATGGAATGTATAAGCAGCATCATACATAATGTAACAGCCATTGTTAACTTACTATTCTTGTTTTGAAAATCTATACCATCTACATTGTTGTATGTTACTCAGGTTCTGTCTTGTTTTTTTGTACTTGTCTTTGCTTTTGTTTTTGTTTTGCTTTTTAAAATAAAATTGTTTAAAAACTTAAAAAGCAAGATCCTTAGCATTCTTTTTTTTTTTTTTTTTTTCAGAACCGGGGATTAAACCCAGACAGACACTTGTGTCCCTGAGCTATCTCCACGGTCCTGGATCCTTAGCATTCTTATAATAAATAAACCCAAAGTCTAAACTCACAGTCTGTTTATATGAGATCCATTGCGACCTGACCATCACTCCAGGGTTGAGAACTAAAATGCCAGTGGAGAAGCAGGAACATGAGCACGTGAGGTGGTCTCAAGATAAAAACTCATAGTGGAGACCAGAAGTCCCATCTGGACAGAGTCTGCTACTCAGTTCCAGCTGACTGTTGTTACAGACCAGTCTGAGCCTTATGTGGTAGGGAAAAAAAAAAAAAAAAAAAAAAAAAAAAAAAAAAAAAAAAAAAAAAAAAAAACAACCAGAAATCAGTATTTTTATGGGAAAAATCCTATGAATTTTCACACGTAGAAGACAAATTCAAAGGAAGGCTGATATTTATCAAGCCAAAGAAAATATATCTTCAGATGAAATGTAACCTTCTGACCCCTTATGTGGAGAGCATTCCCTATTTCTCACTCTCTCTATTCACAGGTGCAACCGAACTAGCACCTCACCCACCCCCTTTCTCTGCTCTCTCTGGACTATTTGCTTTAAGTGTCCAGCCTTGTGGAAGCCTGCAAGGAACAGTTCACACCCTTCTGCTAGGTCTTCCCAAACCCATGGGACCAACTGTCCTCCACAGCACCATCTTTTATGGCAGTCAGGACTGTATTAAGTCCAGCAAGTAGTTTTATTTGTAAGTTTTCTCTCAAGTTAAAGAGCTGTGAGTGCACAGAGGTGTTGGATTCAACTTTGCATACTTAATAGCACAAACTACTCAGTTTTTATCCATTAAGCATTGAATTATTTAAGAATCAATTATAAAACATTTTAATGGAAGAATTAAGCCATTGAATTGTATACCCCTCTCAGTCGAGACTTTTGTAGTCAGTGGAGTACTTGGAAATCCTGTATTAGACAAATGGCTTTCTTTTCCCCTTTACAGCTTGTATACATATTTTCAATAGGGAACTTTCTAGCATAACATCAATTTTTTGACCATTGAGTTCTTTCTTTTCCCGTGAAACAAAGGTTTGCACTCCCTCAAGCACATCCTTAAAATATCTTGACTCCTCATGTAGTATTAAGATTGTTTTATAAGCCAATTTTAGGCCTGTGATATATCTGTGCCATTTGTCTGCAAATACAATATTTTCAAATTGGTAAAAGTTGACCTAAATATTTTCACAAACTGAGCAGTAAGATCGCATTAAATTTACCCAGTAACTATTTTAAAGACTCAAATATTTTCCTAAATTAGTTTATATTGAAATATACTTTTCAAAGGGCTCATATGTTTTAATTCCAAGATTAAGAAAATAGATTTTCTAAAAACCACTCTTGCAACCTAGCAGCCCTGGCAGCCCTACACGCTGGTGGAGTCAGACTGTACGCTCATTCATCAGCTTCCCTCACACCCACCACTCTTCTCAGGAGATTCAAAATATATTTCTAATCTGCATCACAGTTTATGGTAGTTTAAACTTTGAGAAGCATAAGAGAAAAATGAAAAAAAAAATCTGTAGTCTCCAGAATGCTCCAGATTTTGGACCCTCCTGTCTCTCTAGGTTAGTGTAGAAGGGCAGAGTTCCCTGAAGGTGCCATTAAAAAGTTGGGATTTGAGCATCAGTGAAATATCACAGGAGTTAAGGAGACTTTGGCTGATATTTAAATTTGAATAGCTGAAGTTCAAACTGGCATTTTCACAATTTAAGCTGAATATTTAGAAAGAGAAAAAGAAGAAAAAGCAAAGCGCTGGAAACTGAAAGCCTCCCATGAAGACTTGTTCTATTTGAAAAATTAGAGGCTTGTCAAAGAATAGCCATCACATTTATAAAAATGTGGGGAAAGAACAAATTAAATGACAAAACATGTGAGAGTTTTTTGGCCCTTCCTAAGTGAAATAGACATACAAATGAGCTGTCATGTAGTTTGCAAATTGAAGACTTGCTTAAAGAGCTTTAAGTCTAAGCCCAAATCTCTGTGTGAAGGAGTTAGTAACAACTCTGATATGGTAGATTTATACAGTCCTTAGAAGTAGACAACAATAGCATGTATAATGTGTTCGTGGTTGTACACTTCAAATCCTTTCGACCTGTATTTACACTCTCAGTAGAACTCTGAGAACCTTGCAGCCTATCTCAAAGGAGTCAACTTCCAGGTCATAAGTTACTGACAACAGAAATATACACATTTAGACATTTTCAGTTGTTCATTTAATCAAGAGCACCAGTAGGCAGTAAGCAGTCTTCCACCTAAAAACTGTTTCTAGTAAATATAAAATGAAATATCTGTACATTTCAGAAGTTTAAATAATACTGGTGCCATAAAGTATCATAATCAGGAAGCAAATAAACACAACTTTGTAATGAGCTTCTTTTGTGAAACAATAAAAAGCCTGTGAGAAGGGAGACTAAAGCTTTGGAAAGAAAATGTCAAGTTGAGAAATGCTTTGACATAAAGATAATGCACAAATAAAAGGAAAGAATACTTGGGGAGAGGAAACAATTGAAAGAAAAACAATTTAAGTATAATACAGAAGCTTCTGTATACATTTAAGGCATAACATAGCTGGTAAAGGTTTCAGAAAATGCTGAAATATTTTGTTGATCTCATACAGAAGGAAAAAAAACCTCACTGAAACATCATCATTCAGAATGCCAGATTCAACCCAGCTCCAAAATTCTGTGCTTCATGGAGTTCTAGAAAAAGTCAGTCTAGAGTGTGGCAGGCAGAACACTGGCCCTTGCAAGACGACTATGTCCTAGAACCAGTATATATGTACTTTATGTAGCAAAAGGGACGTCACCAATCTGATTAAATGATGGACCTTGAGATGAAGTGAAAATTGGCACTGCCTGAGTCACAGTGTAAGTAATACTATAGTTACATCTAATGACACATTTGAGAAACCATGCAGCATATAGTACTTAGGAACTCAGACTCTTGAGTCAGATAACTGAGTTTGTAATACCACCTAGCAATTGCTCTATAAAAGCAAATCTTTTAACTTCAATGATTTGAGATGATGTGACAGCAAAGCTACTCCACAGAGTTATGAAGACTTATGTAAATAGATAAAGTACTGATAACCAGGCACAGTGCTGCATCCCAGCACTCAGAAGCCTATGGCAGGAAGATCATGAGATCAAGACCAATTCGGGCCACAATGTAAGATCCTTTCTTCAAGGAAAAAAAAAAAAAAAAAAAAAAACTAAAAATAATGCTTGGCCAGCAGTAAATGCTCACTCTATGTTGACTATGGTTTGAAAGAGTAACCATTCCAGTCATTCAGCCCTTTTATAGCTGAGGCATGATCTACTTTGAAGAATGCTCCCTGGATATCTGAGCATGCTAATTTTACTCTTTGAAATATAGTCTATGAAATATGACTGAGATCTATGTGCTCTTCTCATTGGTTTCTAAAACCACTTGATCAATGACTGATATCAAGCATGCAGAACATAAAATCTTTGCAGTTGTTTAATGGAGTCACTGCTTCTCTACTGGTGTGTACTAGATTATTCACAGCCACAGGAAAATGGAATATAAAATATCAATAAAATCTTCCCTCAAAGTCTTACAGAAAATTGGAATAGAGGGACTCTACCTCAACCTGATAAAAGCCATCTACAACAACCCAGCAGCTAACGTAATTCTAAATGGGGAAAAACTGAAGTCTTTTACTCTCAAATCTGGCACAAGACAAGGATGTCCTCTATCACCACTCCTATTCAATACAGTTCTGGAATTATTAGCTACAGCCATTAGACAAGAAAGAGAAATAAAAGGAATAAGAATAGGTAAAGAAGAAGTAAAACTATCACTATTTTCAGATGACATGATGAGCTACTTAGAACACCCAAAGAACTCCACCAAAAAGCTACTGGAATTAATACCCAAATTCAGTAGCATAGCAGGTTACAAAGTCAACACAAAAAGTCAATAACATTCCTCTACACAAATAACAAACACACTGAGAGAGAAATTAGAGAAACAGTACCTTTTAGGATAGCACCGACGAAAATCAAATACTTAGGAATTAACCTAACTAAGAAAGTGAAAGACCTTTTCAATGAAAACTATACTACTCTGAAAAAAGAGATCCTAGAAGATCTCAGAAAATGGAAAGATATTCCCTGCTCCTGGATAGGAAGAATCAACATTGTGAAGATGGCCATATTCCCTTAATTGTTTTTCAGATTTATTGCAATTCCTATCAAAATACCATCAACATACCTCACAGACATTGAGAAATCATTTCTGAAATTTATTTGGAACCAAAAAAGACCCAGAATTACAAAGACAATTCTGGGCAATAAACATAGGGCAGGAGGCACTGTAATTCCCAATCTAAAGTTATACTACAAAGCTACAGTAATAAAGTCAGCATGGTATTGCCAAAAAATAGACCTGAGGATCAGTGGAATAGATTAGAAGATGCAGAAGCAAATACAAACACACTCAGTCACCTTATTTTTGACAAAGGGGCCCAACATGCTTACTGAAAAAAAGATAGCCTCTTTAACAGATGGTGCTGGAAAAATTGGCTCTCTACATGCTGAAAACTAAAACTTGACCCTAATCTATCACCATGCACTGAACTAAAGTTGAAATGAATTAAAGATCTAAATATTAAAAGAGACACATTAAATCTCCTGGAAGAGAAAGTGGGAGGAAATCTTGAAGACATCGGAGTAGGCAAAAAGCTCATGGACAGAAATTAAAATGCATGTTTAACACTTGAAAACATCAACAAATGGGACCTCCTCCAGCTAAGAAGTTTTTGAATGTAAAAAGAAATCACCAAAAGAGTGAAAAGACAACCCACAAATTTCAACAAGATTTTAACTAACAAATATTCAAACAAAGTCTTCTATCTAGAATTTACAAAGAACTAAAAACAATTAAGGTTCCAAAATTCAAAGATCCAATCCAGAAATGGCCATCTGAGATGAATGCATACTTCTCAGAGAAAGAAATTCAACAAGCCTCTAAGTACATGAAGAAATACTCCACATCACTAGCCATCCACGAAATGCAAATTAAAACAACACTTAGATACCATCTCACTCCAGAAAGAATGGCTATCATAAAGAAATTAACCAACAACAAATGCTGGAGAGGCTGTGGGGGAAAGAGGAACCCTTCTCCACAGCAGGAGGAAATGCAGATTGGTGCAACCATTATGGAAAGCAGTGTGGAGGATCCTTACAAAACTAGAACTGGAAGTCCCATTCAATCCAGCTATCCCCCTACCAGGAATTTTCCCAGAAGAACTGAAGACATCATACCATAGCGATATCTGTGCACCTATGTTTATAGCAGCCCAATTTGTAATAGCCAAATCTTGGAAATAACCGAAATGTCCATCTATTGAAGAATGGTTGAAAAGATGTGGTATTTTCATAAAATGGAATATTAACTATAAAGAATGATAAACTGGAAGACTTCATATATAAATGGATGTACATTGAACATATACTCATAAGTGAAATAAACCAGACTTACATGTGTAAATATCGTGTAGTCTCCCTAGTGTAAGAACTCTAAAGAAATAAAAATGGAAGGACATAACACAGCTGCATGACAATCAAAGTCTTAAGCATTACACAACGAAGTGACTGGAAGTAGAAAAGAGAGGAAGCATAGCAGGAACAAAACCATGCACTTATGTACATGGAATGAATCAGATATTGGTCCTAAGAACCTTTAAAAGATTTTTCATGCTTCCGATGCCTGTCATTCTGGTCTTTTAGAAGTGTAACAACAAAAAAGGGGCGGGGGGTATTGACTGCGAGTTGGCTTACATCAACAGCCTCCAACGTTGCCAGTTTCAGCAGTAACACCATGCACATAAGGAACACTGGACTGTGTATACAGCTAGTTCCTCTCAGTTCAAAGAGGAGACATTTTTTTCTTTTTCTTTTTCTCTTTTTTCTTTTTTTCCCCTTTTTTGTTTTTTCTTTGCTCTTTCCTTACCAATATTGATCAGAAAATTCATGTCTACACCCTATGCTCTGTATAACTATTATGAAGACAACACTATGCAATGTGTCAGTTATTGTGAATGTACTATTAATGTGTTTTGAAACTATCATATTGTTATTTCTTATTAAAATGATAAAATAAAATAAAAAATAAAATAAAATAAAGTCCCTCCTTTTTGTTCTCTTGGACTGCGTGTTGATTTGCCCTATTCTTTGGTGGCTAAGTTAAAAAGGGCATGGATAACTTCAGAAATACACACACAAGTAACTAAAGCGATATTTTAAATGACATGAGGGGCCCGGCGGGATGGCTCAGTGGTCTAAAGTGCCTGCTTGGGAAAGCTTGGGCGGCCTCAGGGACCGTGGTTCGATCCCCGACACCACATGCTGCGCCAGCCCTGCCCTCGCGGCGGGCTGAGCCGGCCATAAAAATGAGTGAATAAACAAACAAAGGTTCTGAAACAAGAAAAAAATAAATTAATTCTTAATAAATAAATAAATAAATAAATAAATAAATAAATAAATAAATGATATTAGACTCTAAATGCAAAAAATGGAGAATAAGTCAGCATGAATCCTTTGGTCTTTGTAAATCTTCAAGAATCTAAAGGCAAATGGATATTTGAGCCTAGATTTTAGAGAAGGAAGGTATGCCTTGGCAGACATCTCAACATACCCCCTTGAATTTTAAGGTTGCCATCCAACTAATTTGACTATCGAATCAGAGAGATCTGAAGGTCACACACAAGCACATACATACACAGTGAATTCTCTTCAACAGACAACTAAAGCATGAATAAGGGAGGTGTTTAACACCACAAGATAGTGAGTCATACCACTGGTTATCACATAGACTTCCTAAGGAATAAAGGTAACTAAGCATCTCACAACTAAAGTAGCTATAAAGAGGGTAACTGTCAACTGCCAAGAAAGTCGTAGTGTGTTAGTATTGGAATAAGCACATCTGGAAAGTTCTACACTGCAGTTCTCTTACTGAAGGTATCACCACTGCTGTGATACAGTGAGGAAGGAGAGGCTGAGAGAGAGGGCATTCAACTGAACAGTGTTGAGGACAAAGCAGTGACTGAGCCAGCTATATCTGGAGGTACACTGAGCAAGCTACACTTGGCTAGAAAAGCATCCTGGGAACTCAAAACAATTAACTTTTAAACTAGAAGTGATTAAATCATGCAGAAATAAAACTATAAATTATCTGAAATGAACACTAATAAAGTAGTCAAAGAAGAAAATGTTAATTATAAAAAGTTATTTGTCATACATCTCATATCAGCCGCCAAATTTATATACTACACTACTGAATTTTAAACTTTAGTTTTCCAAACAAGAAGCCAAAACTTGTGGTGAACTCATCCAAGATTTTTCATCTAGGACAAATTTAATTAACTACTGCCTTAGACTCTTGACAAGACATGTTTCTAGTTTTCTCATGTGTAAATTTAGGAAGTTGCCTATAATGTTTAGAATTTTCTTCCAATTCAATAATTTAATGACAGTAAAAAAATTCCTTCCAGGTCTTTGCTTAGAATCATGTGCATAATTGAAACATTTAAGAAACATAGGACCAGCTGTCTTCTGGGAAATCCAACCATTCCACCATTCAGAAATGCCTAAGCACTTACTATGTCACCTCAAGCTGTCCACAGTAAACAGCTCTTCTCTGTCACACCCTTCCACCAGGAAGCTTCTGTCTCACTGTGGTTTAGAAACAATGGAGCCCAGCAACAATGGACTGAGACCTTGGAAGTAAGACACAAAGTAAATCTCTGCTTCTTCAAGTAGTAATCTTCACATATTTTGTCACAGAGCAAAAAAGCTGACTAGCACATTTACCAACTTTTGTTGATAAATTTGTAAATTAGACAAGATAAATGAAGCTTTACCAATGAGATTCTCAAGTGAAACAAATAAACTATTACATATCCTTAGCTAGTTTCCACAATGGAACAGGAAGTTGAACAAGTGCTTTCCTCCTACAATTCAAAGTTTCCCTCTAAAAAGATACAAAGTGTTATTTTTCTTAGTAAGATTGTGTAGAAAAGTAGCATTTCTAGTAGTAGAAAAATTTAAAACTATAAATCCCCAAAGTGGCTCCTTTTGTTGTTAAAAATCAGGAGATTCTAAGGCTCCTTTGAATCTCCCAGAATGATTCCCAGTGATTTATAATAAATCTCAACGGAGCTAGGAAGTTTTAATGCATTTTGTGTGATAAGAATTTCTTAAGAATGCACAGCTATGGTATTTTCTGGTATATGACTCTATTAACACCTGCTGTAGGAGATGGAGGAGTGGCAGGCATTGGCAATATTGTAAACTTTTCCTGAAGCAATAGAAAAGCAGAAAAAGTCATAATTTTCTACAGGTATAATTTCTGTGCCACATTGACACTTTTAAGTGTTTTCAATAGTGTTGATTTATTGGAAAGCTTAGAAAGGCAATACTTAGATCCAGTTTTCCCCATAAAATCTCAGTGACAGAGAATAACTGTTACATCTTTCAAACTGTCCATTGTGAAAGATTTTTTCATTACGATGAAGGTGTTTAGAGGTTTTTTATTTAATGGAGAATGATAACTCCCTTGAGTGTCAGACTTCTGGAAAGAACAAACAGTGAAACGCGCTAGTCCCCCAAGTCAGCTCAATAATGAAATACGTCTCACTATCCATGGCAACAAAGTACTTCTCTAACTTGCTTGAGCTCTGAAATGTGAAATTCTGATTCTCTTAAATTAAAATTTATTTATAAACACATTATTCTGACCTTGTATTTTCAAAACAAGTGCAGCTGCAGCTCTGCTTTATCCAGCATTGTTATTGAAGTTAATTTGGGGTAGTTTTCTCTCTTAATTATTGCAGTGAGCAAGCACAAGGCCACCCTAGATGTTGAACAGTCTGGAAGATGCTCCAATAGGGTAACCTTGCGGGTGTTTTAAGAAATGAACATAGACAGGTAAAAAATGAACTATAATAATCTTAGAGACCTTAGAGATAGATGTTTTAATAAGTAAATTAATTTTGCCAGTTAAATTGAGATGTTACACAAACACAACTAAAAATAAGGTGAACTCCTTTAAAATTACCAATTTATAATTATTTTCTCATCACCCTAACGTCCTCTAGGGTGGTTCTAAACCATTCTAATGCCGTGACCCTACGGTACAGTTCCTCATGTTGTGGTGACCCCAAACCAAAAAATAATTTTGGTGGCTATTTCAAATTACTAATTCCAGGGGCTGGGGAGATAGCTCCGAGGCACAAGTGCCTGCTGGGCAAGTGCAAGGTCGTGAGTTCGAACCTTGGTCCCACCAAAAAAAAAAAAAAAAACAATCAAATTACTAATTCCAATAAACAACATTTCACTATGGCATAGCATGGGTTTAAGTATGTATTTTCTGATGGCTTTAGGTGACCCCTGTGTTTTGGTCATTCACAAACCACAGGTTGAGAACCACTGTTCTAAGAGAACCTCCAAGCCTCCTTGTCTGAGTACCTGCTTCCAGAGCCCTATTATATAGAAATTAAAGCTGGGCGTGGTGGCGCACGCCTGTAATCCCAGCACGTGGGAGTCTGAGGCAGGAGGATCGGTGCGAGTTCGAGACCAGTCAGGGCTACAAAAGTGAGCTCAAGGCTAGCCTGAACTGCATAGCGAGACCCTGTCTCAAAAAAAAGAAAGAAAGAAAGAAAGAAAGAAAGAAAGAAAGAAAGAAAGAAAGAAAGAAAGAAAGAAAGAAAGAAAGAAAGAAATTAACCTGGGAAGAGTGTCTAGTCATTCTTGTGTGTCCTATGTTAGAGGGCTTTCTAGGGTGCCAGGCTTTCGATATGAAAACAAGAAAGAAAAATCAAATAGGTTGCACATGCTATATAGGTTTCCTAACTTCAGTATGCCTCAGACCTTCCTATAGGATTATTAAGGTATAAATGTCTGGGCCCCAGTTGTAGAATTTTCTATTCAGAGGATCTCTGCTAAGTCCAACAGTATGCATTTGTAACAATTTCACAGAGGACACTAACATGGTTCAAGGTCACACTTTTAGAATCCTTGGATGTAGGCCCTCACTCTCCTGCCTGTAAGAATACACAGCTGATCCAAATTGAGCTTACTGGAACATTTCTCAAGAGAATTTGAGCCTGAAGCTAACAGTATGATATCAATCACCTGGGTCTTGCACAAGGGTCTATATCTGACTTAAGGTGCATGGAGGGAAAACAATGTGGAAGATTGTCTTAATGACTGATTAATTCAAGCTCCTAATTTCAGTCTTTCAGTAATGCTGAGCTGTACCTTCAGCCTCTAGTTCTATGTTTTTTCATTGTCTACTGATAAATTACTGCTAAATTCAGCTACTTCAAGTTGCCTGTTTCACTAGCCAAATAGCTTTGTAAGGTTGAAGTGTGCCAAATGTCATAAATGGAGAAAACAGTCTAAGTTCAATAAAATAGTTTATTGACTCTGAGAAAATTTAGTTATTTCTATAGATTTTTGAACTATTAGAGAAATTATTCCAATCATATTATGATAGAGCTTGAGACTTCGGTGAATTTCTTATATGAATACCTCATTTAAAAAAGAAAATTTCTGTAAGGGACTAAAAATAAAAACAAAAGTGCAGATTCATTAGGAACATCCACGGGCCAGCCTGATAGCTCACCAAACTAAAGCGCCTGCTTAGGCAGAGCGCAAGGGCTAGCTTTGATTCCCGGTGTACCTTGCAGGTCCTGCACTCAGGGTTCTCTGGCCATGGAGACTGGGTGTACTGGTGAGCGCCTGTGATTCCAGTACTTGTGAGGCTGTAAACAGGAGAATCACTATGAGTCTGATCTACATAGTGAGACTTTGAACACCCTGTAGACCCTGCCCTAAATACAAAACAAAAAAAAAACCAAACAATTTACATCCAAAAAGGAAATTTTATCACAAAGGCTAGCCCTGTGGAAATCTCATAAGATTTTAAAATTTGGAATAAATCATGGCTTAAACAATGTGAATTTTCATCACCTGGAATTTTATAGGCAATTTCCAGAAATAAAATTAAAAATGTTGTGTAGACCAATGGAACAAAGTAAAGGAAGCAAGTTTTAGGAGACAAGAAAAGCCCAAACACATTCAGCCAGTCAGTCCTTGGCAAAGGGAACAGTAACATAAGCCAGGGGAAAAACGCCCTCTGTAGAAAATGTGGCTAGGGAAACTGGCTGACAAAGCACATGTGAAGATTCACAGTAGACCCATATCTCTCACCATGTAGCACATTAAAATTGAAATGGATCAAAGATCCAAATATTAAAATATAAATACTTAGCCTTCTGGAAAATAGAACTCTTGAGCTACCCATGTAGGGAAGGATATATGAACAGAAGTTCAGTTACACAAGAAATAATAATATCATAATGTCAACAAATGGCATTATGCCAACTTAAAAATCTTTACAGCAAAGGAAATCACCAATGAGTAAAGAGACAGCCTATAAATGGGACATTTTTTTTTACCACCTATCCCTTAAATAGAGGACAAATATCTACAAGATATAAGGGGCTCAAAAATATTTGAGCTCCCCAAAATAGATGACCTAATCAAAAAACGGACACTTATCAGAAAAAATACGAATATCCAATAGTTACACATGAAAATTACTCTCCCATCTCTTTAATAGTCACAAGTTGACATCATATTTTTAAACATCCTTAAAGATGATTTCAAAATATCTTCCAATAAAGCCTTTCTAGTGTTTTACTTCAAGGAATGCATCACATAGCAATGTCTTCATTACTTTGATAAACCTTTATTATTCAGTTTAGTTATTTCTTTTAACTTAGGAACAGGTGACTAGGATTATGAATGATAAAACATGTTTTTAAAAGCCATTGTTCATTCGCCTTTCTCACATTTTCTTTAATCATGTACTCTTGCAACACCTCCCAACTACCCCAAACTCCGTTTCTGGATTACTTTATTAAATAGCACTAGGTGGTCTATTCTCCTATATATGGTATTTTCTGTTATAGGTACCCTAGTTTACTCTCTTTTATTTACTCTGTATCTTTGTAAAATGCTTCATCCTGAGTGTCACCACTGGCTCATCCTTTCAAACCACTCTGCATACTTTAGCTTCATGGATCACACCCGCTTGACTTAGTGGAGTGATTTAGCATCCTTCTTCTTTCATCTAAATGCCTACTATCCCTCATCCTAACTCCCAAGCCATCTAACAACATGACAAATGTTTTCTTTCAGATAAATATAACTGTTGAAAGTTCTCAAATTCCAATTGCTTCCTAATATTTCACAAGGGACCCCCACCCAACTCAGGATATAGAGACTCACAGAAAATAACATAAAAACAAACTGCATGTTACCAAATGCACTTACAGCACAGAAGAAGACTGCTCTACTGCATAATTTAAACTATAATCTGTGTTTTAGCCCTCTGCTTCTCCCTTTTAGCAATACTTATCAGAGAAATCTTCATCCAGTCTCATTACATCCTCGTTAGTACATGTCTGTTATCTCCTTGCTGCTAAATAAAGAGCAAAGGTTCCTTTTGTTTTATGATCCCTGTGGGCAAATGTCATTCTTGGCTGAACACATCCAGTGCCCATAAGGTTCTAATGGTTGGAGTGCTTAGAGTATCTGCCATCCATCAAGGTTTATGATGCAGTTACCATAGCTACCAAAGCCCCATGCATTCCTGATCACACAAGATTTTTTTGGAGAGAGGGAAGGAGGAAAGGAAAGAGACAGAGAGAAATCTGAGACCTTCCAGGGAATTATTCACATGAATTCAGCTCCAATTAAACAATTAAAATTAAAGGGAGCAATAGTTCAAATACAATACAATCAATTCAGAACAACCAAGACAAGCTTCAGTCAAATCATGGCCACCCTGGCTTGCAATAGATGGACAGAACTGAGTCTGTATCACTTCTACTGCATGTCAGCAGGTGGCAAGCATACAATTTTCAATGCTTCCTTGGAGATAGCCTTTGGAAAAAAATAGCAGAGTACATACGTTTAATCAAAAGTTACTATGGGAGCCTTTTTTCTTTTCCCAAAGAAAGTTTGCTTTTAAATAACAATACTAGAGTTATATTTTATACTGAACCTTTCATCGAAGAAGCACATAATGCTCTATAAACTTATTAATCTTCACAACCTTCCTGTAAAGCACAGGGGTAGCAAACTCCCCAGATGCACATATTGAATTTTTTAAAAGCAGTTTAAGTTGAATCAATAGTCTATTCAGAAACCAAGGTTAAAAAGGTAGGCCTTGCACAGTGTCTTAATAATCAAAGTCCACTAGGAATTTATTAGGCTGTGACAAAAGGAAAGGAAAGAAAAACATAGGCCTTTGTACATTGCCTAGGTGGTTTATATTGAATGCTAGCTGCTATATTTTCAACAGTACTAGGAGACAGAGAGTAATTTTTATGTTACTAACTCTAGCATGTTTCCATTTCAGTTTGAAAATAGAAACTAAACATTATACAACCCAAAAATGACTCAGAAGTTAGAAAATCAGAAACAATGACTTCACTGTGCTATTGTTTTAATAATAAATGTTTTACAACAATTTGACTTAAGCTTCTAAGAATATCA
This sequence comes from Myocastor coypus, assembly GCA_004027025.1. Lineage (NCBI taxonomy): Eukaryota > Metazoa > Chordata > Mammalia > Rodentia > Myocastoridae > Myocastor > Myocastor coypus. The sequence goes on from PVJA010010116.1 coordinate 36,896, forward strand.
AACATTCTAATGAACTATAATAAATTAATATACATTTGATATAGTCAGGCAATATGTATCAGGAATTATTAAAATGTTCATTCTCTACCAGTAATGCCACTTCTGAGAATTATTTCTGTCCTGATGAAAAAGTGCAGGGGCTGGGGAGATAGCTCCGAGGCACAAGTGCCTGCTGGGCAAGTGCAAGGTCATGAGTTCGAACCCTGGTCCCACAAAAAAAAAAAGTGCAAACTTCAAGTAAAAACTTATGATATGCTTATAGCATTAGCTATAAGTAAGTTAAAATATTTAAAATGCTCAACTAAATACAAAGTTTAAATATTGTAAAACTAATAGTTTGTTCACTTTCCACTATTATACTTCTATGTTCTGGTCACAAACAATAAGACAAACAAGTCACCATCCGCAGTATCCTTGTCTTATTGTGAAGCATAGTCTACTGAGAAGAGGAAAACAAGTAGAACACATGATTTCAAATTCCTTGAAAAGGGGTGTGCATGAAAAGATGATGAGACTCACATAGGAAACAGTGCTCAAATTTACAGTGAGGAAGATCAGTGCTGGGGAAATTGCCAGAGGGTGAAACATTAAGTCCTAAGATGTGAGTAGTATTTGGCTAGTGGATTGGAGTTCATTACCATTAGTGAAAAAGAAGGTCAGGATACTGGGAGGTAGCAATACTCAAGCTAATAACATCATTAGACTAAATTGAAGCAGTGAAGGTGGAGAGGAGCAGAAGCCAAAAGCGATTCTCCTTCAGGACTTGATGTCTTACTGTGTAGAAAGGATGTATACGTAGCATGAAAATGCAAAGAGGCATCACAAAATTCTGATTCTGAAGTTCAGGTGAAGAAAGAGTCCAAGAGGAAACAAAGAAGAGATATGGGAGAATAGCAGCATGGAGCCCCCAGATATTGAAATTGTTGAGGAGCGTCTAAGTGACCGTGGCAAGCAGAAAGTTGCACCTGGATTTAAACCCAGAGAAATTGATGCAGAGGTTCTAATAGCCCCACTGGAGAGGAAGAGAGTGTGACATTGGAAAAGAAAAGCTAGGACAGAGCCCCTACACTGTCACCAGCACAAGGCAGGCTAGGTAGAAGAATGAGTACCTGAACCAAAATGTTACATAAAAAGTTAATGATAAGAAACCAGTGCATTGAGCAACTAGGCTATAAATGCTGCCATATTACACTCCACACTGTATGACAGATGGAGGCAGAATTCTGAATATATTGGTTTTGAAGGTGAATAAGAGGCTTGCAGAGAAAAGAGAAAACTCAGTAATGAAAATGAAGACTATATTCAGAAAACGTGTTTGTCTGTTTGTTTGTTTATTTATTTATTTATTTATTTATTTATTTATTTATTTATTTTTGTGGGACTGGGGATTGAACTCAGGTCATTGCACTTGCCAGGCAAGCACCTATTCTGCTGAACTATTTCCCTGCCCCAGAAAACGTGTTTAACATAAGGGAGACTCAGCATGTTTTCAGAAAACAAAAACGGATAAATAAGGGAGAAAGATTAAAACTGTAGAAGAGGAAGAAAATTGAAAATCATGGTTGCTTTTCAAAGCTTTCAATGAAAGCCATATTTCATTGGGCCAAAAAGTTAAATGATACTTTAAAGGTTTAAATAAGTTTATAAGACATTTAGTATCATGTAAGTGAAAAGTGAAAGAATGGATATTATTGGATGTGTGTTGCAAGAGCAAGCAGAAACAGTGAAATGACACACAGGATTTGGAGGGAAATTTATTTTATATCTACAGACATTGATCAAGGTCAGTCTGAGAATATCAGTCCCTGCTCTGTGGTGCTCTAGAGATTATATGGGATAAGCAAGCAGGAAGTACAGAGGCAGAATGGCTTGTCAATAGGGGATCAGTTTGTGCACCGTGAATTCCAGTAACCAGCTGTTTCTAAGAGACCAGAAGCAACTGGAACTGGAACTGGAACTACTACCTAGGAAACTATCAAACTGAAGTGTACTGGATTGAGGGGGCATTTTCTGTTACATTTCCCTCTTCTTTTGGTTTTCTGGGCAAATCTTTGCTGAGCATATTACATGGGATCTTCTGAGGTGAGGCCCAAATAGAAGCAGAAACATTAAGCTTATAGTTTATCCCTAGGTTGTTTTTAGGGAGAGATATAACATAGGCCTGTCTGGAAAGGTAGTGAGGGAGTTAATCAGATCTAGGAAAGAACCCAGTGTGCCTTGGATAGTTATCAGATCTTAGTCAAGTGTTTAATTGATCACTTATTCTTTTGGGAAAATCATAAACCACAGCTCCCAGGGGGCAGGGAAGCAAAGACTGGGGTGAGCAGTCTGAAAAAACACGGAAGTCAAGGAGAAGAGCTATGGAGCAATCTTATGAATGTTGTCCTCAGGCTTCAGCCGTTAGTGGACTGGTCAGTATTCAGGATGGTCAAAGCAGGGCTTTGATTGCATTGCCTCTTCAGAGTGGGCCTTGGAGGAAGCTGTCCAGGTAAATTTTCCAGTGGATTTAAGGCTGGATTGCTGAGTTAATATAGCTAGTCTTTTAACTGGTTATAAGCTTTGTGTAGTTTTTATTTAATCTACTTATTGAGTTACCTCTGCTATGAATGAGTACCCACTGTCAATATGATCAGGGCCAGGCAGTTGTGGGGATGTTTTCGCATAGCAGAACGCTACAAACTCCTGTTGTCTTGGTTATCCTGAGTAGGGACAGCTGAGCACTAAGTCATGTCAAGTAGGTCAAGGCCAGTGACACAGATGAAGAAGCCTAAGCTGGCTGCTGGGTTATGAGCATCGATGCAGCAACTTGAGTTTGCAGAGCATACGTTGGGGGCAGGTCTGGTTCTGAATCATTAGCATTAGGTCTACAAACAGTAGCAGGAAGCAGTATCAGGAGAATTTTGGCAAAAATAACTCTGTGCAAGGGGACCAAAGCATATCTAGCCTGTCCTACAGCTTCCGTCTGTAGAAAAGGTATACTCAGCATCTTTCAGGGCTGGAAGGGTGTTACTTTTTTCAGTCTGATTGGCTCAGGAACAGTTTAGCAGACAGCACCAGGAAGTCATGGTCTATTGGTCCCAGCTGTGTGGGCAGGTATGTGGCAGGGCTCTGTGGTTTTATTGCCACAAGAGTCCGGTGGGGATTTTTGAATAAGAATCCTTGGTCCTGGGTGAGGCCAGTGAAGTATGTGACACCTGGACAGTTAGGTCTTGGCCCAAAATGAGCTTCTCAGTTTTCTTGATCAGAAGTACAGCAGATATTAGAGCACAAAGATAAAGAGGGGAGATAGCATTTAGTAACTGGATCCAAGTATGTACATAGGTAAGTCCCTGGACACTTCCACGGTTGACAGTCTGAGTAAATATCATTGCTTTTGTGAGCTCAAGGATTCAGATTTTATAAAAGCTAGAGGCTCCAAGAAATTTGGGGGGTTTCTTTCTTATAACCAGTTTCTACAAGATATTATAACATAGCTTTTGTGTCTTTCCAGTAGTTAGCTTGAGTGCTAGTCACTAAAAGTGTTTTTACAAAGAGGATACAATATTCTGAACCTCTGGGATATTGAGTCCAGATCGATTGGCTTTTGAGTGTAGAGTCGGAGTCTTTTCATTAAAAGACAAAGAAGGGGCTGCCTGATGGAAGCCAATCAAAGGTAAAAGATATTCTTCGGGTCCAGGCAGGTATGCCCGCAGGCTGTGGGGGGCAGAAGCCTGCAGCATGCATACATAGGGCGATTGGCACCTTGGAAATCTTGAACTTGCTTTATAGGCAGGAGAGGTGTATTTTAGAGTATAGTCTCCCCTGAAAATGGTGGGAGAGTTTCCAAGTCCTTGTGGCAGTTGAGGATGGATTGGGCACTACAGAATGTAAGGTGACCCCTAATGGTTGGTGGCACGCAGATGTGCACAAGGTGATTAACAGTCTATCTGGCTGATATGTGGCTGGTGCCTGTTTGCAATTCCCTTAGCATCTGATAGCATGAAATCACACTGAGGCAGCACAGTTGATGACCAGGCCCTGATGCGAGCCTTTAGCTTATACCTCTGGAAGGAGACTTTTCAGAACTTCAGGATTGTGCTTATCTGTCTCAGACTGATGCAGGCATCATATTTCGCTTGGGGAATAGTCAAAGTTGGAATGAGAAGGAGGCTCCCTAGCTTAGTGTGCAGGAATCCATCCATGTTTGCAGAGATGTCTTTCCAGGCTGCAAGTGGTACTGGGAGAAGGGGCAAGAGGCAAGAGTACCACTAGCCCCAGTGATGGTTACTTTTAACAGAGGAAACTTTTTTTTTTAATATTATTTTTTTAATTTTTTTTTTCTTGTTTCAGAACCTTTGTTTGCTTATTCACTCATTTTTTATGGCCGGCTCAGCCCTCCCTGAGGGCAGGGCTGGCGCAGCATGTGGTGCCGGGGATCCAACCGCGGTCCCTGAAGCTGCCCAAACTTCCAAGCAGGTGCTTTAGACCACTGAGTCATCCCGCCATGCCCCAACAGAGGAAACTTTTGAAGGCAGAGGGTTCGTTCAGTTTACCACCAGGAAAGTCACAGGTTTTTCCTCAGCATTTTCAATGAGTGTGGGCTTTTGGGAGCCCAGTATGATAGAGCCCAGGCGCATCTATCCAGGCCTAACAGGATGAGGAAAGTTCAGGTAGTCAGATTTCTTTGCATCCCACAGATGCAGGGGTATTTATCTTTCCAGACACATTAGTCAGGGATTATCTATGCATTGACGTCTGTGGATTGTCTATGTTTTGAGTTTCAGAAGCCTCAAAATCAATGTGTATATAAACCCAATACACTTCACAGAATCCTCTCATGTCTGGCTGAACTTTCATTGGATTCCTGGGCAAATTCAGTAACTTTAGACATGCTTATTAACTTTTTCCTCCCTGTTTGAGGCCTACAAGGAAAACAACGTGATACTGATATAAAGGTTCAGAGACTTCTGCTGTATTATAGTCAGTTCTTTCAAAATAGCAGTTAAGGTTTACAATGTCAACTTTGACTCACTCTGTATGCTAATATTTGTATTCTGAGCAACTACATCAAAGACAGAAATGTGCAGTACAAAAATCACAGTAGACTTCATCTTACCTTATTTTTCTAAATGAGCACCATTTCTAATGTCTTATCCACTTTTATTATACTCTGTTTAAAATAATTTTTTTTAAAAAAATGAGGTTTACTGAAAACAAGTATTAATGTTCAATTATTTGTCCAATCTGGTGTAACTATCTATTAATCTGAGCAATAGATTAGATGATTAAAAAATAAGTAATATATCAATCATTGTTAATTTGTTATTCTTGCTTTGAAAATCTATACTGTATGTTATGTATTGTTGTATGTCATTTGATCTCTGTCTTTGTTTTTACTATATTTTTATGCTTTTGTTTTGGTTTATGTTCTTTAAAATAAAATAAAATTAAATTGAAAAAAAAAAATACTCCTCAGGAGAGTACTATGTTCACCCAAGCATCAGGATCAACCACAGTGGCTGGGACTTGTTATTTTAACCAGGTTTGGGCCCCATCTAAAGTGCAGTGATGTTCTTCAGTATTAAGTGGACTCAAAAGGAGTTGCTGACAGTTACCGATGCTGGTAGGTGGGTCTAGAGGATAAATGCAAGGAGGTCTGTCATTACCCAGGGCTTCTCTGAATAGCATGGGTTGTGATGTGTTCAGGTCAGGAGGTCAGTGGACCTCAATGACTGCTAATACATCACAGGCAGTTGGTTGTGTGCACTGCTCTGGGCTCCCAGTAAACATGACAGCTGGAAGCGAGCTAGAGCCTTGGACTGAGTAGTGGAGTAGTGGAAATGACTGGTGGGGCTATAATCCATCTCCATAAGGCCAATAGGACAATCAACGTTTCTGCTAATGTTAGTGTCACATGACAGAGAATCAATTGGGGCTATGGATGCATGTAAGGTGTTACTAGTGGAACATAAGGAGATAGGACTGGTAGTGTAGCTGTTTAGCATGGGGGATCAGAAGGCTGTGGTGCAGGATATAGGGCTGGCAGTGGAGATGTAGCCAGCTGAGTAGTTTGGGATTGGTGAATGTAGGAGGGGGTTGGTCACACCCTAGGTCTTGTGGCAGAACAGAATAAAGTTTTTCTGGCTTGAGCTAAATCTGAGAGCTTTTTAGCCGGGCATGATGGCGCACGCCTGTAATCCCAGCACTCGGGAGGCTGAGGCAGGAGGATCAGTGAGAGTTCGAGACCAGCCTGGGCTACAAAAGTGAGCTCAAGGCCAGCCTGAACTGCATAGTGGGACCCTGTCTCAAAAAGACAAAGAAAAAAAAATCTGAGAGCTTCTTATATAATGCCTTGAGGGTTTGTTTTGATGACCAGTATGGCTTTTTTATCATGTAGAATACAGCTGCAGAGCCAGGCTGGGAGGCTCTGGCACAGGCTGAACCAGGAGTCAATGTGAGGAAACTGGCCAGCATGGCCTCATTTGTTGGGGTCTGTCATTTTGCTTCATACCTGATGAACAATTTCAACATGATATGTCCCTTCAGGTCACCAGACAGGGAAAAGTTTGGCAATTTAATTTCACAAAATGCATAGAATTTCTGAAGTTTTATTTTTCCTCTGTAATTTTCAGGAAATCCTCTTTTGAAGTATTTCAGCATACAATCAGAGACCATGGATTTATTCTGGCTTGTACACTTTCTATGTCCCTAAGTGTATGTTGTGTACCTTTGAGTGATGGCACAAGGGATGAGTGCACTAAAAGTGAGGTCATTCAGATGCCCATATGGCTACACCCATTGCAGGGACTTAGCACAGCTTAAAGGAGCAGGGGTGAGGTCGCCATTATAACATATGTTGATTCCCATGGAACCAGAGATAAGGACCCCATCAGTCACCATAACCAGTGCTTCCCAGTCTTGGTGCGCAGATGGAGCAGCCTGTTGCTTATGCTGTCAGTTCCACTCATGCACAAATTGTTTCAGCAGTCATTCAGAGATTAAACAATCCAACCCTCCATCCTTTGAGGGTGGTCTTAGCAAGAGTTTGTCAAGACCTCCTTCTACTTAAGCTCAACAGGACTGACAGATTAACTACAGTGCTACCAAGGATTTTAGCAAAATCAGGCAGGCAGGCAGATTCGCAGACAGACACGTAGGCAGGCAGACTGAATCCTCCTCCCTTTGAAGTCTGATGTGAGCTACTCGAGCAGGGAGCCAAGAGTCCTCCTTTAAACCTTCTAGGGGACTTGAGAAATTTCGAGGGTATGCCTTCCCATCAGGACCAGCAGAGATCCTTGCTCCATCCATGATAGCCAGGACCAGTGACCAAAGAAGTCATCACATTCAGTCTTCTAAACCAGTGCTCTCGATACAACAGCCAGCAGAAACACCTCAAAAATGACACCTAAGTTTTGGAGGCAGATTTATTTTTCATCAATGGGCACTGATCAGAATCACTCCTAAAATGTCAGGCCTTGATCTTTGGTGGTCTAGGGCTTATGTGGGATAAGCAAGCAGAAGTGCAGATGCACAAATGGCTTGTGAATTGGGGGTTGGTTTACACAATGTGGAGTCATAGTGAACAACTGTGCATCACACAGTGACCAGCTGTTTCTAAAAGACCAGAAGCAACTTGGGCAACTCACGAACAGAAATATACTGGTGGATAGAGCCGTTTTCTGTTATGTACCATGTCAACACTATAAAATAAAAGCCTTTGCTTAAAGAAAGACTGGAAGAAAATGTACAAAAATATTAATAAGCGATCTTTAAAAATTAGAGTGATTGAATTATCCAGAATAAGTGTCATTTAATTTCATAGGAATATTCAAATGTTTTTGAAGAAAGTTGAAAGGAAAGAAAAAAAAGAATGAATCAACTGAGAAAAAATAAAAAGAAAAAAAGGAGAAAAAAGATTGAGAGTTATTTGTTATTTGAAGTTGTGATGAAAATCTATGATGAATAAATTTTGAAAATGTTACAGTAAGAGACTCATTGCCATTAATCCCCCTCAAAATACTTCCTCTCACTTTGAGTATATTATATTCTGCCATTTTTGTTACCATCTAAAGCAGTTCTAAAAGTCCTCTTTGTGAGTCTTGAGCTATGTTGCTATAGCTGTCTTGATGTCTCAAATAAATTCAAAACATTTGAATTTCAACTGGTCACATAGCTCAGTGATTTAAAGCACCAGCTTAGGCAAGCTTAGGCAGCCTCTGGGGACCGTGATTTGATTCCCCGGCACCATGTGCCATGCCAACTCTGCCCTCAGTGAAGGCTGAGCCAGCCAAATAAATAAATAAACTCAAAATGTTTATATTTCATAGTTAACTAGCTTTGAAACAGAGCCAGGGACCCAGATGACAGCAAATTAGAGCACTTCATAAATTACATTTGATAGCATTTTACATATAATATTTTACTTATAGTTGAACTCTTAAAATACAAAAAGGCTGCCCTTATATATCTAAAATATCATCACAAGCTATGATATTCACTACCTCAGAAATGCCTATTTATTCAAACTGGTGTTATACACTGTGAGTAAAAAACACCTCACTGTGGTGAAGAAAAACAAAACGTCCCATAGTTGCAAGAGAAAAATTTGGACAGTGTACCATTTGCAGGCTAAATTTGCTATTGAAATTGAATGTGTTACCCATGAATAAAACAAACAATAAAACTATTTTGAATTTGGCATTTGTTCTATTCAGGAGTTTTTACTTTAAAAAAAATCTGCCAATACATTTATAGAGTTGACATTTTGTAAACCAAGAAAATTAGAAATCATTGATCTAGCCATATAGTTATGTATTGATCAGCATGTTCTATGCCAGAGATTTCACTTTTTTCGTTTTATAAACTCTTTGACAGAAACAAGGCCACAAGTAGTCAGTTCTCCTAAACGCTTTTCTGGGGGTGGGGCGTATAAATAGAGAAAGCATCCCCAGCAAAATGTAGCCAAAGCAAGGCTTTCTTATATGTGCTCCAGCCAACTGCAGCTCCGTTGCCTCACAGCGTTATAGAAATATATTTCATTTTCATTATTTAGTACTGCAGCACAATGGAAACTCGGAGCTGCAATCAACATCATTTGATTTTCCTTGAACACATTCAAAATTGGGATGGAAGAAATCACATTCAACTTAATATGTCACCATTTGTTTAGACTGTTCTTATTTTTCCTTTAGGGAAAGAAAAAGACAAAGTTATTTATTCAAATAATTGCAGCAATAGCTTTAAAAAGTGAACTCACTGAAACAAAGATGTTTATTATCCCATTCAGTGTTTTAAGTTTGTGCAGCTTTCTTGAAATGTAGGATGGACTTTTTTTCTTTATTAGGTACTACACTTGCATATACCTTTGTAAGTAAGCAACATAGCCATGGACCTAAGTGGGAAAAATACTGAAAAAATATGCACATGTGTCCTCTCTTGTTGTTACAGAGAATAGCTAAAATTGAAATTGAGTTACTGGAGATATGGCTAATTTAAAACAAGCTTAGGAAACATTTATTTACAACTAGAATACTATTGAGACCTATTTTAATATTTAAAGAAATATTTCACAAAAATTCCCTAATCTGCCATATCTTTATAAATATTACAATAAAAAATTTGCCAAAATTTGATTCCATGGTGCAGAATCTCTAAGCTTCTTCAAATTGACTTTAAAAATACAAGGAAATCATGTTCCTAAGACCTGAACAGGATTTTAACACACAATTCAAGGAACTATAACTAAATGAATAAAATCTGTTGCTGGCTCCAGTACCTTTAATATAAAAAGTTGTTTCTCTAAGCAATCAATAAGGCACATAAATCCTTTCCACCTGAGTGCCAGAAGTTCTTCCATATACTAGAAATGAAAAGAATTTCACATCTTAATAATTATATTGACTATTATTCTTCAAGAAATAATGTAAGCTTGTAATATAGAAAAGAATTCTAGATTTGATTATTTGGAACATGTACTAGGAATGACAGAGAAGAAAATATTAATTTAAGTAAATGAACAAGCCAATGATTGTTTTTTTCTTACTTGTATATATGTCTAGTACTATATTCAACTGAAAAAAAATAATTTTAGAGAAATGTTTGAGCAAGACATTGCTCTCAACATACTTTCCTAACATTAATTTTCTTGGAGGACTGATGTCAATGTTGAGGTTTTCTTTTTTAAAGTAAATGTTTTTATTTATATATCTCCAATTATAGAACATCAGGGGCCAGCCAAATAGCTCAGCAGATTAAAATGCCTGCAAGCAGGTGTAGGCACTGGAGGGGGTGGTCGATCCCTGGGCCTGATGTGCCTGCCCCACCCCCAGAACGTGATGGGCATGGTGGTACACACCTGTAATCCCAATTCTTGGGAGGCTGCCTACAGGCGACTCACTATGAATCTGATCTAGTAGTGAGACCTTGAACACCTGGTAGGCTCTGTCCTAAAGATATTTTAAAAATAAAATGATAATTTTAAAAAAGTATAAGGGGCTGGGGGGATAGCTCCAAGGCACAAGTGCCTGCTGGGCAAGTGCAAGGTCATGAGTTCGAACCCTGGTCCCCCCCCCCAAAAAAAAAAGTATAAGAAGATATCTGGTAACCTTATTACACTGAATAATTCTTTTTAAAAGTTCATGTTTTCCAACTCTGTATATCCATACTTATGAGTCAATAGTACAGTCTCACCCTTATAAATTGTTTTTCCCAGTCATAGTTCATGGGTGAGAACACAGGTCCCTGTCTTAATAGAGGCCTCCTCTGTGTAGGACTTTACGTCATTTAGTCCTTTTCTGGTCAGCCAGTGTTTTTCTTATGTTTTGAAAAAAAAATGAGATTTTATATTTCTCCTTAGAATAAATGTCCAATACTAAATATTAGACCACAGTATTTAAGTGCCAGTACAGGCACTGGTGCATAGTAAGAGCTCAGTAAAAAGTAGCTAGATGCACGCAGCTAAAATTAATAGCAGAATTCATTTGTCTTCAAAGACCATTTATAAAATTTAACCAATTTATTCAAAGCACACTAACAGTGTGTAAAGACTATTTCCTGGTGATCTGCCTATCTTTTTAGTATTTGATAATTATAGTATATTATGAATGTTCACCAATGCAATATTTTTAATTCTCTCCTTTTTTTATTGGCCAGCTCAGGCTGCCCTGGGGGTGAGGCTGGTGCAACATGTGCTGCCAGGGATTGAACCAAAGTCCCTGTGGTTGCCTAAGCTTTCCTAAGCTGGCACTTTAGACTGCTGAACCATCTCACCAACCTTCTCCTTCTTGCACGTATCACTTCTCCACTCTCTTGAAGTTAACTGAAGCCAACAGTAAGTAGATAGGACTCATGTTACTCCACATAGAAGCATTTAAAAACATCCACAGTTCTACCCACTCAACCCCCACCCCTACTCCCCTTGCTAAGGAAGGTGGATCTTCCATAGGATGCTTTTCTAAGATGTTGAGTTCACTAAGTTACAGTTTAGAGAAATGTTGCTCTGCAGAGTTCCCCACATCTGAAGAGCAATAGTCTAATAAAATATTTTTGTCATTCTAAGACTCTAAACTTCAGGCTATCAGTTGCCCAGAACCTCGGGAGTTCTGTGACTCGAAAACAGCTTAAGTTTCAGGGTTCTCTGAGCCACCTGGGACTTGCTTGAAAATTACGTGGTACATTTGTATCTTGAGACATGGTTTAAAGCATATAAGAATGTGTGCATCCCATTATTATGCCCTCCTCCCATGTATTCTCTACAGCGCTCAGTATGCTGTGTTCTACCTGATGCACACTCAAAAGTAGTTCAAAGGTGATTTTCATAAACTGCAAACCAAGAGACCTTACAGGTATCTAGGTTTAATTAACTCATTTTACAAATGAACACAGTAAAATATACTGTATCAATTCTATATTAATACTAAATATATTATTAATTGTGGAAATAACATGACCCCTATAAGAAAGGAACCATCGCTAAACTTCCACAGTGCAGCAAAGGAAAACCTCCAAACCCCGTCTGCAAGGAGAGTAGAAGCAAATTACTTAATAAGCTTGAAATGCTGTATTTGTTAGACCAACCTTAATACTTACATACTATTGAATAATGTAGTGTTTTGGGAAATGAAAACTTGAATAAAGAACTCAGACGTCTGTTGTCTTTCCAGCTAGTGTTCCATAGGACTGCAGCACCACTGCTGAAACTGTACAGAATTCTTTTATCTCACAAGAGACGATTAATCACAGATAGCACAAGTTAAACCAATTCCAAGTATTTTCCTCCAAGGTAATTGGTGCTACCATACCTACTGATAAAATCTACCAGCTTCGGGCACATTTGAGAAGGCTGCTTCTCTTTAAGGTGTGACAGACTGAATCTCTGAGCATCACCATTGAAATCAATAGCAGCCCTAACAGAGTTAGAAGTGTACAATTGGGTGCACCAGCTCTGAGATGGCCACTGTGTGTTTCAGCCCACTGTTCACTTTGCAAGCAGAAAGATTTATCCCATCTGACAGAGTAATGCAAGGCATCTTTCCAGGCCAGAGTATCCAGCCCTTAGCCAGAAATCATAAGAAGTTGATAACTGTATGTTAAATTATATTTTCTGCACTCGTCAACTCCCTTCTATGTGCCAGTCACTAGTAAGTCACCTGATGGTTTCTAAATATAAAGACGCCCACCAGAGAAGGAACTTCTTGGTTACATAGAGAAAAGAGAACCATGTGCAGGCCACTTGGTTCCTTATCCTCTCTGGAATTCACCAAGCCATGTTATCTAAGAGGTGGATGGAGTGTACAAGGCTAAAGCCTTGAGCCCCAGGGAAATAAAAATAAAGCAAAAAGGGGCTGGGGAGATAGCTCCGAGGCACAAGTGCCTGCTGGGCAAGTGCAAGGTCGTGAGTTCGAACCCTGGTCCCACAAAAATAAATAAATAAATAAATAAATAAAGCAAAAAATATCTAGGAACAATATTTACATAATTTTAAATGGCATTTTAAAATTTAGGGGGGCCAACCAGATAGCTCAGCAGACTGCAGCGCCTGCATAGGCAGGGTGCAGTGGCAGCAGTTCGATCAGGATCGTGCTTTGCTGATCCCACCCTGGGATGTGCTGAGATGGTGTTTCAGACTGAGTGTGGTGGTGCAGCCCTGTAATCCCAGCGCTTGGGAGACTGAAGACAGGAGGATCGCTGCAAGTCCAATTTGTGCAGTAGACCCTGTACTAAATATGTAAACAATGTAAATAAAATTTAGGGGCTGTTAAGTGTTATGAGTAATTTGGGAAATTATACAACATTTTCAGAATTTAAGTCCCATAAGTTGAATGATCAAGGATAAAAGAACATATAGTAATCTGTCACATGTTGATGTAATTGTAAATTTCAATAAAAATTAGCTATTGAAAACTTAATTAAAAATAGAGACACATGAGGTTCTAGCCTCATCTTTTGGATCACTGGATTCAGGAGAGACAAAGCTGCCCATTGAAGGGATTCCAGGCTTTCTTCACATGCACCCCTACTGCACGTGGTGCTCCTCTGCAGATCCGGGTTCCAGAGGGACGACCTGAAGGACTCAGCAGCATAACTGTGGTAGGGTCCAGAACAACTTGACAAGGGTGATTTGAGCTTTGGAATTTTTTTTCTTGTCTATTTAATATTTTATTTCACTGATTTACTATCAATACAATTTGCATCCCAAACCATTATCCTTAGTTCTGGTTTTCCAAAAATATATTCAAGTAGTAAAAAACATTTGCTAAATATTTTTACTTTTTTGATTGTTTTAATGTATTGGGTACAGCGTCTCGCTATGCAACTTGGACTTGTAGTGATCCTCCTGTTTTCAGTCTCCCCAGCACTGGGATTGCAGGCATGCACCATCACGCCCAATCTTGGTGTTCAGCTTAGTGTGCCCCAGGGACCAGGCTGGTGTAGTGTGCGGTGCCAGGGATTGAACTCTGGTGCCTGTACTTGCCTATCAGACAGTTGGTCTTCTGAGCTATCTCTCCAGCCCTTATTAAACAGCCTTGGTGTTCTGTTTGTCTAGTAATTCCTCCACTCAACATTTTACTGAATGCAGCTCCATGGCAGGCACTGTTGGGATGTGCTGATGGATGATGCCCCCTTCCTGTGGCTCATCAAGCCATCTGAGGGCTGCTACAGTGCTGCCCCATCCATGGCTTCACTTTCTACAAATTCAGTTAGCCTGGATAAATCTTTTTTATTGGTCTTTAATTTTTAATAAGAAATAATAATGTGACATTTTAAAAAACACATTAGTAGCACATTTCCAATAACTGATACAATGCATATTGTCCTCGTAGTAGTCATACAGAGCACACTATGTAGACATGGTAATTTTTCTAATCATTGTTGGTACAAAAATTTCTTCTCATTGAATTAATAGAAAGTAGTTGTATACATAGTCTGGTATTCCATAATCACATTAGATTATTGGCACAACTGTAAAGCTGGAACTTGTTGATTTAAGCCTTTTACAGCTCAACATACTAATCTAGCTTTATGTATTATGCCTTGTAGTTAAAATTTTCTGCTGGGTAGTTAAAGGCAAGTTAAAGTGAGATCTGTATAACACAACATGTAACTTTTGTATCTCTCAAGATCAGTCAAATGCCCTCAGGATTTACTTTGAAACCATGTACAGTGCTTTATAGCACTGTTGTCCATGTCAGCCATCTGGAAGAGTCACAGCCATTGCTTGACCACTTTGCTCTCTGTGAAAGCCTGAGAGAATGTTTTCTCTCTAGGTGACTCTCCTTAGGCACACTATACATTGTCAATCCCTTTCCTCTATTGTCCTATAATCTCCTTGAACACAAAATTTGGGAAACCACTGAGTTATAGGATGTTACAGGACAGGTTCTCTTATGTCCTGAGTTCTCACTGACCTTGAAGGGCCAGGGCCAAAATATTGGCTAACCTTGTGGCCCTTCTTTTTCTCTAATTTTTGGTCTGCAAACTCAAGTTCTTAACCTTCCAGAAGAGAAGCTTAGTGGTACTATTATGCTATAACATAAGTACCTGAGCTTAACATTGTTGTCTTTCTGAATATCAGACATCTTGCCCTTAACTTGGAATTGGTATTTTCCATTAATCATTGATATTCTGATAAATCCCTACACAATGTGATAAAAGCAGTTACACATTTTTACACACACATTTAAAAATCTAAGTATATACAAAATTGTAGCCAGTAAATCCTACAGCATTTTCCCTAGTCTCTTACTGTCATTTATTACCCTGAAAAAAGTTATAGTTTCTCCAATTACGCCTATACAACATAGCAGAATTCATGTGACAAAATGAATATATTGTCTAGAGAGAAATCTATTTTTGGAGAGTAATTTTGTTTTTATTTTTATTTTTTTCAATAAACATTACTTTTTTTTTAACAGTTGACACACTGCATATTGTCCTCACAATAGTTATACAGAGCACAGGGTGTGGACATGACCCACCTTTCAATTGATATTGGTAAGGAAAGAAAAAAATTTAGAGTTCTTATATTAGGGAGACTATACGATATTTACACATGTAAGTCTGGTTTATTTCACTAATGAGTATATGTTCAATATACATCCATTTATATATGAAGTCTTCTAGTTTATCATTCTTTATAGCTGAGTAATATTCCACTGTATAAAAATACCACATTTTCTTCAACCATTCTTCAAATGATGGACATTTTGGTTGTTTCCAAGATTTGGCTATTACAAATTGGGCTGCTATAAACATAGGTGCACAGATATTGCTATGGTATGAGGTTTCAGTTCTTCTGGGAAAATTCCCAGTAGGCAGATAGACAGATTGAATGGGATTTCCAGCTCTAGTTTTTTTAAGGATCCTCCACACTGCTTTCCATAATGGTTGCACCAATCTGCATTCCCACCAGCAGTGGAGAAGGGTTCCTCTTTCCCCACAGCCTCTCCAGCATTTGTTGCTGGTTGATTTCTTTATGATAACCATTCTTTCTGGAGTGAGATGGTATCTAAGTGTTGTTTTGGTTTGCATTTCACGAATCAGCCTGGATAAATCTTGACCTAAAAATTACAACTGGAAAATTTATTCTTTCCACACACAAATAACCTATAAGTTTTAAAGAACTTTTAGTGTAGCTCTATTTTCTTATGTTATTGTTTTACTATGCCTAATTTATAGATTAAAATTAATCCTAAGTATGAATATATAGAACAAAAATTATATATATATATATATATATATATATATATATATATATATCAGTACCATCTACAGGATTTTCTTTTAATTTGTAATTTTTATTGGTGGTACTAGAGATTGAGCTCAGGAAACTGTGAACTAGTTTCCATCCCTTTTTAAAATTTTGAGGCAGAATCTTGCTAAGGTAACCAGGCTGGCCTTGAACTTGTGATTACAAGGAAGCACCTCAGTGCCTCTCTCCCTCCTCTCCTCTCCTTTCCTCTCCTCTCCTCTCCTCTCCTCTCCTACTTCTGTCTCTCTCTCTCCATCTCTGTCTCTGTGTCTCTGTCTGTCTCTGTCTCTGTCTGTCTGTCTGTCTCTCTCTCTCTCTCTCTCTTTCTTTCTCTGTACTTTTTATATGTATTCAGTACAGGGTCTACAGGCCCTCACTACATAGATCAGACTTGTGGTTATCCTCCAGTTTTCAGCCTCCTCCCAAGTGCTGGGATTGCAGGCATGCACTACCATGCTCAGTCTCAATGGCCATTTCAGGTTGCCCTGGGTGTGGAGCCAGCACAGCAGACGTGAGATCTAACCTCCAGCCCGAGTCTGCCTAAGCACGAGCTTTAATCCACTGAGCTATCTGGCCAGCCCTTTCTCTCTGTTTTGTTTGTTTATTTATTTGTTTGTTTTGTGTTTTTGTTTTTTAAGACCAGGTCTCCCTACATAGTACAGGCTGGCTTTGAACTATGTAGTCCAAACTGGCCTTGAATTCACTGCGGTCCTCTTTGTTCAGCCTTCCAAATGCTGGAATTACAGACATGCCCTACCTTGCCTGCTCCACATTTATTCTTATTTAGACTTCAGCTTCCATTCTGAAAGGCAAATGATTTTAATTCCCATTTTATAGGTAAAAAGAAAGAGGCATCTCAACAATTTGGCCAAAGATCAAATTAAAGTAAAACTGATAGAGGGATGCTATAACTCCCAACCTGCTAGTTGTCCAAATGCTGAGTATTTGTTCTCTAAACTTGAAGGACGAATTCTGGAAATAATAGAGGCTGAGAGTAGGAAAAATGTATTGAGAGAAATAAAGGGAGGGACAGAAGGGACAAAGGAAGTTGCAAAGGAAGTTGTGCCTGTGCAGTTTTAAGCACTCAAATGTCTCTCGCATAAAGCTGCCTGCGACCCTCTGCCCCGCCACTGCGTTCCTGGGACTAACATCCTGTTCCAGGCCCGACCCGAACCGCAGCTGGTACCAGAGCCCGCGCACAGGCTGGGTCAGGATCCTTGGCCCAACATCCCCTCTCCCGCTCCCCCCCCCTTTTTTTGAACCCCTCCAGCCCAAGCTCCAGCACCGAACCCATCAAACATCTTTGGCAACTGATCTGGTCCATGAGCCTACCAGGACTACTCAATCCCAAAGCTCCACCTCCACCTACAGACCACATCCGCTGGGATTCACAAAAGCTAGCAGCCAGAGCTCCAACACAGAGTCAGGAACCTCTGTAGAGGAACCAGCTAGGAGTCTCCACGCCAAACACCAATAGACACAGCATAACGCCACCAAACTGCAGAGATCGCTTCCATACAAAATGATAACAACAAGGAGTAGGAGGCAATCTCAGGACCCGTGCCCACCCAAACCAAATACAGAAGACACTATCATGGAAGAGAATGGCAATCATACAGATGAAACCTCTGAATTGGTGGCATCTGAGGCAAACACACAAGTGCAGAAACTTATAGAGCAACTGAGATCAGAGATAACATCTGAAGTAAAAAAAGAAATACATGAAGTGGAAAAACGGCTGGAGAAACCTATAGAGGACTTCAGAGCAGAAATAATATCTAAAGTTGACAAAGACATGCCTAAATCAATAGCATCCCAAGTAGGGGAACAACTACACAAAAGTAGAAAGGAGAACAGAACAGAAATAATCTCTGAATTAGAGAGAGAAAGGATAACCATAATGACAGACTTCAATGCTATTAAAGAAGACATTGATAAAAAATTAGAGGAGAATAGAAAAATGATGGACTCCCTGACGGAGCAATATAGGAAAGACATAGATCGCATGAAACAGTTTCAAAGAGATATACAAGAAAATAAAATCTCCATCACAAGTTGGCAGAGCCGAATGAACGAAAATGAAGATAGAGTTTCCAACCTTGAAGACACAGTTGCAGCCAGTGAACGAGTGAGAAAGGATCTTTTAAAAACAACCAGAATGCAGGGAAAAATAATTCAACATCTGCAAGACAATGCAAAAATGAACAATGTGAGATTAATGGGAATCAATGAGAAAGAAGGAGTCAATACAAATGATATAAAAAGAATATGGGCAGAAGTTATAGCAGAAAACTTCCCAAATTTGAGAAAACAATCAGACATTCAGGTAACTGAAGCCTACAGAACTCCAAATAACATCAACCCAAATAAAAACACGCCAAGACATATCATAGTCGAGATACCAGAAATCCAGCTGAAGAATAATATACTAAAAGCTGCTAGAGAAAAGAAACAGATCACATTTAAAGGAAAACCCATCAGAATAATAGCGGATTTCTCGTCACAAACCATGAAGTCAAGAAGAGCATGAAGCAGACTGCTTCAAGTCCTCCATGAAAACAAATTTCAGCCCAGACTACTGTACCTGGCAAAACTCTCCTTCAAGTATGAGGGAGAAGTGAAATACTTCCATGACAAGGAACAACTAAAGAATTTCATGACATCAAAGCCAGTGCTACATAATATTGTAACAAATATTTTAGAAAGGGACCAAAATGACCCGAATCCAACAAATGAGAACAGAAAGATCCCACCAAATAGAGTAAGCAAATAAACATAGGAGGAAAAATTGGTAAACACGAGAGAATAAGAGTCATGTCAGCCATAGGTCAATACATTTCACTTATAACCATCAATGTAAATGGACTCAGTTCTCCAATTAAAAGAAGTAGACTTGCGGAGTAGATAAGGAAACAGAACCCAACAATATGCTGTATACAAGAAACACACTTAACCCATAAAGAAATTCATAGGCTTTAAGTTAAAGGTTGGAAAACAATACTACATGCTCCAGCACCTCAAAAAAAAGCAGGGGTAGCAATCCTGTTTGCAGACAGTCTAAACTTCAGGCCAAGACGGATCAAACGAAATAGAGAACAACACTACATACTGGTTAGGGGAAAAATTCATGCTGAAGAGGTAACACTCATAAATATGTATGCACCCAACATGGGAGCAACAAGCTATATAAAACAAAACTTAATGGACCTGAAAAATCTCATATCCAATACTACAATATTAACATGACACCTCAAGACTCCCTTATCCTAAAAAGATAGATCAAGCAAAGAAAAAATCAGCAAAGAAGAGGCAGAACTGAATCAGAACTTGAAACAATTGGACTTAGTGGACACATACAGAGTGTTCCATCCGACCACCTCAAAATACACATTCTTCTGAGCTGCACATGGGACATTTTCTAAAATGGATCACATATTAGTCCATAGATCATGCTTAAGTAGATGCAAAAAAACAGTATTATCTGACCACAGTGCAATCAAATTGGAAATAAATGACGAAAGAAACCATAGGAATTTCAGGACTACATGGAAACTAAACAGCACTCTTCTCAACAACCAATGGGTTACAGATGAAATTAAGCAAGAAATAAAACAGTGTTTACAATTTAATGAAAATTCAAACACAACCTACCAGAATTTGTGGGATGCAATGAAAGCAGTTCTCAGAGGGAAATTCATAGCTCTGAACTCACACATTAAGAAAATAGAACGGGAACAAATAAACAATCTTACACAACACTTAAACCGACTAGAAGCAGAAGAACAAACGAAATCCAAAGCTCGAAGGTGGGAGGAAATTATAAAGATTAGAACAGAAATCAATTCAATTGAGACAAAGAAAACAATACAAAGAATTAATGCACCCAAAAGCTGGTTCTTTGAAAGATTAAATAAGATTGATAAGCCCCTAGCTAACCTCATCAAAAAGAGGAAAGAAAGGACTCAAATTCAAGCAATAAGGAATGAAAAGGGTGAAATTACTACAGACCCAGAAGAAATACAGACAATCATAAATAGTTACTTTGAGAATCTCTACTCTCACAGAATTGAAGCCACAGATGAAATGGACAGATTCCTAGAAAAGTACAAATTACCAAAACTGAATCAAGAAGATATTAAAATTCTCAACAACCCAATAGCAGCCAATGAAATACAAAATGTAATAAAAAGCCTACCAACAAAGAAAAGTCCAGGACCTGATGGATCCACCTCTGAATTCTACAAGAAATTTATAGAAGACACAACCCCAATACTCCTTAAACTCTTCAATGAGATTGAAAAAGAAGCAATCCTTCCAAAATCATTCCTAGAGGCAAGTATCACACTGATATCAAAACCAGAAAGAGATGTAACTAAAAAAGAAAACTACAGACCAATTTCTCTCATGAACATTGACGCAAAAATTCTCAATAAAATCCTAGCCAATAGAATACAACAAATCATCATGAAGATTGTCCATCACGACCAGGTAGGATTCATCGCAGGGATGCAAGGATGGTTCGATATACGCAAATCTATAAATGCAATACACTATATCAACAGAACCAAGACCAAAAATCACATGATCGTCTCAATTGATGCCGAAAAGGCATTTGACAAAGTGCAACACTCATTCATATTCAAAGTCCTACAGAAAACTGGAATAGACAGCCTCTACCTCAACCTGATAAAAGCCATCTACAACAATCCAACAGCTAGCATAATTCTAAATGGGGAAAAACTGAAGTCTTTTACTCTCCAATCTGGTACAAGACAAGGATGCCCCCTATCGCCACTTCTATTCAGTATAGTTCTGGAGTCACTAGCTTCAGCCATTAGACAAGAAACTGAAATAAAAGGAATAAGAATAGGTAAAGAAGAAGTAAAACTTTCATTATTTGCAGATGACATGATAATCTACTTAGAAGACCCAAAGAATTTCACCAAAAAGCTACTGGAATTAATACACAAATTCAGTAACATAGCAGGTTACAAAGTCAACACACAAAAGTCAGTGGCATTCCTCTACATAGATAACAAACACACTGAGAGACAAATTAGAGAAACAGTACCTTTTATGATAGCACCGAAGAAAAGGAAATACTTAGGAATCAACCTAACTAAAGAAGTAAAAGACCTTTTCAATCAAAACTATAGTACTCTGAAAAAAGAGATCTTAGAAGATCTCAGGAAATGGAAAGATATTCCCTGCTCCTGGATAGGAAGAACCAACATTGTGAAGATGGCCATACTCCCTAAATTGTTGTACAGATTTAATGCAATTCCTATCCAAATACCA
>PVJA010010117.1:0-47886 GCA_004027025.1 Myocastor coypus
GAGCCGGACTCTTAGCACGGAGCTCTGCTGATTTTGAGCAGAGCAGAGCCCTGAACACTGGCATGAGATGCAGGAGGAGTCTGGAGGGCCTCAGGCTGGAAGCAGCTCTTCACCACTTTGCTGGAATTCCCTAAGGTAAGAGTATGCACAAGAACAAATCACGAAGCTCCTGATGTGTATTTAAAAGTGCAAACATGCATTTAGCAAACTGTGCTCAACTATTTCTCAACAATGCTTATGCCGATGCTTCTGTGTCAATGTAACACAGTCCCGCTACAGCGCAGTAGCCCATGAGTGTCAGTGTTCTAACCTGGCCGCTCAGAGGCTGGAGCTGCTGAGGGGCCTGCGATACGTTATCTTCCCATTTGGGCCACCTCTTGTGGCTTCTGTTCTGCACCTCTTCCTCTCATCTCAGACCTCCAGGCCACATTTCTGTTAATTTGTCTTTCATTTGATAAAACAAAAAGTGAACTGATGTTCTTACTTGTTTAATCAGGAGAGCCAATACCATTCAGGCAGGAAAAGGAAGAAAGCACCCAAGTGAGCAAAGGAGGAACCATAACATGCAGTAGTCACGGTAGCAGCCTTAAAATACCTTCCACCCACTCTCACCTTCACAGACTCCCCTGGGCTCCTTCAGATCCAGTTTTCCAGCTCCCCACTCAAGATATTCTCTTACAAAGGAAAATGAAGCTCCCTCTCTCTGCAATGTAAGGCCTTAAAAGGGACGTATTCCCCCCTGCTCCGTAGAAAATAAAGCCTTTGCCTGGCTGGTTTTCCTCACCCTCACTGTCTGACATGATTGTCACTCTGAGCAGAGTGTGAAGCAGTGGCCCAATCTATTTTCTGCTTTTGATGTACACCTGTTATAGAATCTATAAACCTATGTTGAAATTATTGCTTTTCTATTTGTCTTCTCTAACAGCCTGGGAGCAATTTGAGAGACATATCTGATTTATCCCCTTGTCCTTGTGATGAATGACATGCTTAGCCAGTGGATAGCTGCAGTACATGGTAGATAGATGGGTGGGTGGCTGGGTGGATGGATGGATGGATGGAATGCCAGACCTCAAGAGTAGGGGCAAGCACTAGTTTTGGCAGTGGTTTCTGATGAATGGAACATTAAATATTGACTGCAGTGACATGAGCCAAATGCAGGTAAATGGATGCAATTAGAGACCACAATATTAAGTGAAATAAATGAGATACATGATTAAATATCACATGGTTTCTTTTACATGAGAAGCCCAGAAATATAAATAAAGAGAAAAATAGCAAATAGATGATAGGAAGTAGAGAGGTCTTTTCACATGGGAAGGGAATAGGTGATGAAAGCAGAGGGAAGGAAAGATAGCGGTAAAAAAATGAAGAAAAATTGGGAATAGAGCTTTTGTGAATCAGAAGAGAATCAAGAATTGGAAGGAGCAGAAAGAGATGAAAAGGGTAGCAAATAATAAAATAAACATGTATTATGCACATGTACCAACTCTTCCTAATAAATATAATCATTATGTGTTGCAAACAGGTTCTAATAAAGATTTCCATGGTCATATAGTATAGCCTATCAGGACCCAGAGTAAGAGCGAAAAAGATAAATCAAAATGGAGCATTTCAGATCTACCTCAAGTACTTTTGGTGAACTAGAACTAATGCAGCCTCAAACAGTAACTATAGCATGGGGTGGTCTGAATATGTGTGGTCTTACCCGACCCTAATTTATACAATGAAATCTAATTCCAAGGTGGTGGCATTAGAAGCTGGGACCTTTGGGAGGTGACTAGTTCAGAAAGGCAGTCTTCATAAATGGAGTTCATGCCCTCATTTAAGAAAAGAAAGCTTCAAAGTCCCTTTTATCCCTTCCACTATGTGAAGATTTTATAGGAGGAACCATCTCCAAACAAAGAAATGGGCCCTTGC
Source organism: Myocastor coypus (assembly GCA_004027025.1). Taxonomy (NCBI): domain Eukaryota; kingdom Metazoa; phylum Chordata; class Mammalia; order Rodentia; family Myocastoridae; genus Myocastor; species Myocastor coypus. The sequence continues at coordinate 1,918 of PVJA010010117.1, forward strand.
CACACCTAGAACCTGCTTACACCTTGGTGCTGGACTTCCCTTCCTCCAGAACCACAACAAATCAATTTCTATTGTTCATAAATCTCTCACTTTATGGTATGTTGTGACTACAGCCCAAATGGACTGAGACACAGCCCTTTTGGGAGCCACTTTTGAATTTCATTTAAATTCCACAGAAGATATTGAGCTGACATCTTTAGGATTAGTCCTTCCCTAAATGCTCCCAGGAACTGTGGTCTCCTTTGGGTGTCAGCAAGCACTGTGAGGACATAGATAGGTTTTTGAGAGACTTTATTAGCAGTGTTGTGATCTGGCTGTTTTGGAAGGCAAGGAGTCATCTCAATCTGAGCCTGTAAGTAGAAGCATATTCCTCCCATTAAAAATAGGTTAACTATGTCTCTTCTACGAACATTTTTCGATCCTCTTCTAATTCAGACTCTTTCCAACAGTACAGCTATCCTATTTCATGGTGAGCTCTGCAGAAGAAATAGATGATCAAATCAGAGGGATAAACTTTACTAAGGAGCTGCAGAGATTTCAGCTTCTTTGGAGGATTCCACATCTTATGATGTCACACAAGGGTCTTTCTTGTCCGAAGGACACGTATTGTCTTCCCAGAGTGGTGGTAGAGCTATTAATACTCTTCTGGACATCTACTGAAGGAATTCCACAATTCCAAAAATCCTTCCAAGTTATGAGTGTTTAAATTTGTTCTCATCGCAAAAAGGAAATTGAAAAAACTCTTTAAGATTCCTTTTAAAATACAGGCTATCTCATAAGGAGCCAATTAACTACCACAGAATTACCTTTCTCAAGAAAACACACAAGGTAACAAATTCAGGTCAAAGTAAGTCTAGAAATATCCAGTGATTGTTCCCTTAAACTAGTACACTTATTAGAGCTAATCTTGTGTCCAGAAAAGTACTGAACACTAAAGCATCCAAACAAGGCCTGTACCTCCCTGAGCTGGTTTCCAGTTCAAATATCTACACCAGATTACCCAGCTTGAATCTTCCCTGATAAGTGCTCTTCCCCAGAAATTCAGCATAAAGCTGTTCAGGGCTGTATCCATTACTGGTCTTCAAATATTACCCTTCCTCTCCTGTTTGGATGGTTCCAACATCAACCAGGTCACTCAGCTAGAAACATGGGTGCCTTCTTTATTCAACATTAACATCTCAGGTACCCATCAGTACGTATTAGTTCTTCTGAATGCTACCCTCCTCCTCTCCACACCACAAGTTTAGCTCAGGATTACAGCTCTCTCCTGAGTGGCATCACTAGGTTTCCCTCTATGTTGCTCAGCCTTTCTTCAATCCATGCATATTCTATAGCAAAACCACAGTAAAGCTTTTGTAGATTTGCACAAGGGAAATCCAGATACAATTTCTCCACACTTCAAAAGGCCTCAATGCACCAAATGGACTAAAAAGTTGGATTCAGCTCTTTCAATGAGTGTCAGTGTCTTTGAGAACCTGCTCCCAGAGTCCTTCTCTCCTTCACACCCTCCACACCCTCACATCTGGAGCTCCTCACTTGCATTGCTTCCATGTTCCAGATTTCCTCCTACCTGCAGTCTTCACAGGTTGATGCCTGGCTGGCATCTTCCAAGATTTCACATCTCAAGAGAGGTTGGCCTATGTGCTGGAAGCTGCTCCTGCCTCCCTGTCTCTATGTAACTGTCCTCTTCTAAGCTCACCCAGTGCCACAGTGCTGTCTCCAGTGTAGCCTGCACTGTACTGGTTCAGCTGTTTACATCTTCCCTATGAATTATGAACTCTTTAAGAACAAGGACACTGTATCATTTTCCTGTGTATTTTTAGCTGTGATATAGATGTTCAGTTAGGATAAATGGATAAAAAGAAATGACATTAGTCAATGGTTTCTTCTACTTTACAGAGTCAATCTAAAAAGAGTTTCTTATTCATGGACAAAATAACAATGGTTGTAAGTTGTGCTGTTCTTCTACAACTTGTTTGCATTGGTTTATTGTCCCAGGCACCCAGAATCCAAATGTGTCTGAATGTTCTTTGCCAGTCCTTAATCAGAAATACATCTGGCAACATTTTCTGTTTTACCTCTGCTTAAATACCTTTTTGGTTTCCATGGCAATAAATCATGGAATGGTTCTTTGTAATTAGTTCTGTTTTCCTCTTATTTTCTTTATGTTTACAATATCTTAGCAAGGGTGAGGAAGGAATGAAGGAGTTACAACATCTTAACAAGGGTGGATTAAAGGCTAAACTAGAGCTTCTTTTGCTAGGATAAAATTAAGCCATTGAGAGCCACCATGCCCTACAACCTCACTAGCATTTCTCCTTCCCTCTCTACCAGATGGAAACAGTTTGTACTGTACAAAGGGAGTCATCAAATGTGATTTGAGGTTCATATTCACTTCACCAACTGGCTTTATAAATACATTTTTATTGGTATGTGGCCACACTTATTTGGTTACATATCACAGCTTCTTTCATGCCACAGTGGCAGAGTCAAGCAGTTATGACAAGGACTGTATGGCCCACAATGTTTCAAACATTTGGCCCCTAGCTTTAACAGCAACAAAAATGGTCACAGTCACCTGTGCTAAAGCCTCGCTGAAGGACATTGAGTTCCATCCAAGTCTGTGCTGAGATTTAAATATGTAAGATATTACTTGAGAAAGAATCATTACAGTCTCAAATCCAGTTTCCACAGTTGAAAGACATTCCTAATACCTTCTTTTTGATAATATCTGTTATTTTCCCCAAAGTTTTTTGTTGTTGTTGTTGTTGCTTTTGTTTTTGTTTTTAATAGCCAGTTCAACCCGCCCTGGGTGTGGGGCTGACGCAGCATGTGGTGCCAGGGATCGAACTGCTGTGACTGTAGTGGCCTAAGCTTTCCTAAGCAGGCTCTTTAGACTGCTGAGTCATCTCACCGGCCACTAAAGAAACAAACTTTAAATGGAAATGCTGCTGCCCCTGGGTGAGGTCACGACCACCATTGCTGTGTAGACCACACCCTGAGCTGCCATGCCATTGAGGACAAGCCCTGCGATCACACCGCCTATTCCTAGATCTAAATTGTCACGTGCCAACTCTACACATGTGAACATTTAATGCAATTCAACTTCTCAGAGTCTCCATTTCCTCCTCTACAATGTGAAATGTGATCCATGAAATTAACACTGAAATACTGACTCATAGAGTAAATAACCTTTTCTAGTGCCAAGGCATGAGCTTTGGGTCTCCACACTGAACTATATTCCAGTACTTTTTATTTATTTTTAATTTGAGACAGATTCTTGCTAGGTGGTCCAGATGGGATTCAAGTTTGTGATACTTCTTCCTCAGCTTCCCAGAGTACTCAAAGTATAGGGATATACCACTATTCCTAGTTTATTTAAAATTCCTCATAAATGTCCACTGTTACCACTTTGCTTTGGCTTATGAGAGAAATTTCTGGATTTTGGGTTTCACTGTCATAGCCTGAACTCTGAAATGTTCTTTTCTTCGTGCTACCCATGCACAAGAAATCATCTAACTATCTCTGCACCTCCGTTGGAAGATCAAAACTGGTGTACTGTCCATCTAACCCACAGTTATGGCTTGCATCTGGATGCCCCACTGTTATGACTCCTGCTTGGGTACCCCTCCAAAGTCTCACACAGTTGTAGGGATCTGTTGGCTTCTCAGTGTACCCTGGGAAGAAAGGGCAGCAGGAATGAGGAAAAGATAGACAAGAAGATAAGAGCTGGCTCAGGTGGTGGCCCACTGCCTAATTAGCAAACAACCCCTAAACAACGGTAGGGCAGTCATATCTTTGCAAAGTTAGTATCACGTGACACAAGTTTGCCTATTTACTAATAGCTGACATTAACCAGGCAGGATGCTTTTCTTAGAACTGAGGTAGCTGGACTCCTTTTGACACTGAGGCCTAGTCCAATTTCCAGCTTCAGTGGCTCCCAACCTACAATTATGGGGGCTGAGCTTTTCAAGGGTGGCTAAATCTAGAGTGTAAAATTAGTAAGTCATTCCACTGATAGGTTTGGCATAGTCCTGACCAGGATCGGGGTTAGGAGTGCCACACTTTCCCTAGGACAGTTAGCCTGCATGCAATACAAGTGACATAAAGAGTCTTGTCTCTCCTTCCCTTGTTGGCTTTGATGTCTTCTACTTCAGATGCACGCTGCCTTGGAGGTGAGTGGGGGATAAATAAACTATTCTTTTGTTAACCGTGGGTATTGGGCACTTTGTTCTTGCAATGAGAAAATAACTAAGACACCCACTTTGAAGTTGTTCAGCTTTCCTTATCCAGGGTCCACATTGTTGAGTCTTTTCATTCCCTTGTATGATGCCCTTTTGTTCTATCCCTGATATTTCCCCCAGTGCACATCTTCGTCCTCCTTTCTACCTGTCTTCAAAGTCCCATAGCAGCTCCACCCCATGCAAGAAGCCACCCATGATTGGCCACCACTCAGAGAGCTCTCATCATTTATAAAGCTCATTTGACCTCAGCAAAGCTCATTTGACCTATTTCCTCAGCTTTAATTTTCTGTGTGACTCAGAATGTCTTTGACCTAATCTCTTCAAGTACTGCATAGGAATGATGATAATTTTTCGCAGGGTGACTATGAGGATTAATTATTGCACCAATATTTCTTGAATAGTAGTCTTGAAATATATTTATTTTGTCCTTTGTGCTTTCAGCACATGGCATGTTGCACACAGTTCAGTTCAGTGGACTGACTAATGTGCAATAGCACAGGCAACAGACTTACCAGTGACTGGCCTCTGACTCATCCATTATAGTCCCCTATCAACCCCTGCTACCCTTTCCTCCCCAGGCAGACTTCCCTGGTCAGTCATGTAGCTCTTCAAGCAGAAGGATATTGATAGAGGAGAGGTGAAGTGCTAGTGGGTATGGAAGCAGACCGATTGGTTTGGGGATGATGATAGCACTATTAGTTGGTGAATGGGAACAAAGTCATATGCCATGCTATGCAGCTCTGGTGACTCACCTGAGGTCTGAGTGGTTCTTCTTAATCTTCTGGGTTATAGCTGTCTGTTACTGAGCAAAGTGAGGTCTTCCTATTACAAACTGGGCTGCTATGAACATAGGTGCACAGATATTACTATGGTATGATGTTTTCAGTTCTTCTGGGAAAATTCCCAGTAGGGAGATAGCTGGATTGAATGAGATTTCCAGTTTTAGTTTTTTAAGGAGTCTCCACACCACTTTTCACAATGGTTGCACCAACCTGCATTCCCACCAGCAGTAGAGAAGGGTAGTAAGGTCTTCCTGAGCCTTACTTTTTGCACTGTTACCAGTGGGTAATCCTTGCTCTCCATCTTGTCTATGCTAGCAAACCCTAGAGGTGTTTTGCAAGTGGATCTGTGAGAAGTACTGGTTTGAGAGGAAGTCCCTGAAGATGTCTTCAGTCTCTAAATATTCTCTTACCAAGTATCCAATGCTTCCTAAGATGAGGGTGAGACCAGTTCGTCTTCATCCAAAGTTTATACTCACCTTTGAACTAGAAGATGAGAGAACTTTGCTTAATGGAAGGAAGATAATGAAAAAGAATAAATTGCTTGAGCAAAGCCACATATATTGAGAGGAGGTAGTAAGGAAGTAGTGACAGTGAGGCTGGAGAAATTCAAGCTTTGCTCGTGAGTAGATGGTGAGAGAGGACCCATGAGTTGCTGGGGTCCTGAAGCTGCTGCTAGATGCGACTCAGCACGTGTGCTGGAGCAAGTGAGTCCTATTCTGAGACCTATGGCCCAGTGTGGTAAGTTCTCTGCTTTAGATTCTATAGTCCCCATGCTTCCCACTCACCTAATATGTTTGTATTTCTTGGGAAAGAAACTCTAAAATTATAATTTTAGGGTTTTTTTTTTTAAAGTATCATGGATCAGAGAGATAGCTCAGCATTCTAAAGTGCTTGCTTAGGAAAGCTTAGTCAGGCTCAGGGGACCTTTATTCCATCCCAGGTACTACATGCCATGCAGCCCCACCCTCAGGGTAGGATGAGCCAGCCAAAAAAGAAAGTATCAGATGCTGGGGATACAGCTCAGTGGCATAAGCACCTGCCTGGCAAGCGCAAGGTCCTGAGTTCGATTTCCATTAGAACATGTGCACACGCACACACACACACACATACACGCATACACACACACACACACACACACACACACACACACACACACACAGGTATCAGACACTTATGTAGCACATACTATGAGCTATTCTAAAATTATTTTTAAAAATAATGGCCTCTTTTAAGCTTTAAAATAGAACCAAACGTTCCTGCTTTTAATCTATAGATCAAAGATATTTCTCTATGCTACTCAGACTTGTTCTATTCTTAATGAGAATCCTCAGAAGTCTATCAATCTTCTCTTTGGTTCTCTAGATGCAACTATTTTTCTGATTTCATTTTTTATGTTAGCTTTCAGTAAGTTGATTACAATGTGCCTTATTTTTCCTTCATTTTTTTCTACTTCATATTCAGTGAACTTCCTCCAGGGTTATGGTGTTCATGAAATTCACTAAATTTCCCACCACTTTTCTTTGCAAGTAATTTTCTGTCTCACTTTCTGAGACTCCAATTACATGGGGCTTAGGCTGCATGGTTTTTGCTTGTACGATGGTTCACTGATGCTCTGTCCATTTGATTTTTGATCATTTTGCTTCTTTATTTTATATAAGTTCATACTTTCTGTACTATTTTCAGACTTGTCACTCTTTCTCTTAAGATGTTTACTCTGCTCTTCAACCTACCAGACATACTTTTAACCTCATCAAATCTTATTTTATTCATCTTTAAAAGATATATATGTATGACTTCTCAGCCTTTTGGCTAAGATCAAGTGCAGAAGACAGATATGTAAACATGTATATATGTGTAGGTCTATATTTCTTTGTTTTTCCTTATCTTCCCATGTTTCTTATTCTTTTCCACTTTGAACATGTGGAATACATTTATAACACTGATCTAATGTCCTTGCCCAGTGACTCTGTCCTAAGTGTAATAGTAGAGTCTGCTTCTGTCAACTTTTTTTTTCATTTATTAGGGTAATTTTCTCTATTACTCTATCATTGGGATGAATTTTATGCTGTCAAGTTACTGCTAGGTTGTTGTTGTTTTATATTCATTTAAATATTTGGGGATTTCATCCTGGAATGGGTTTAAATTATTTGGTATCAGTATGAACTTGCTTGTAAGCACTATGAAGGAGAACCAGGTATGTCAGAGCAACAACATTTAGGGATACTTTTTTTTTTTCTTTTAAGATTTTAATTATTCTTTCAGATTGTCACAGTAGCAAGATAATATGATATTTGCACATGTGGGTCTGATTTATTTCACTAAACATTATAGTCTGTAGCTGTATCCGTTTGTCTAGAAAAGCCTTGCATTTACCACTTTTATAGCTGAATACTCCATTGTGTAAATATACCATATGTTTTTTTTTTTTTAATTCATTACTCAGGTGATGGGCATTTAGGCTGTTTCTAAGGTTTAGCTAAGACAAATTGTGCTGCTGTAAGCATGGGTGAACATATATCACTTTGGCATGATAATTTCGGTTCTTTTGATATATACCTAGGAGGGGGATAGATGACTTGAATGGGAGCTCCAATCCTAGCCTTTTGAGGAATCTCCATACTGATTTCTCTAATAGTTTTACCAGCCTGCACTGCCACAGACAGTGAAGAAGGATGCCTTTTTCCTCACAGCCTCTCCAGAATTTACTATTGGTTGGCTTCCTGATGACAGCCGTTCTTTCTGGGGTGAGATGATATCTCAGGGATACTTTGTCTCTACTGCTGGAGCACTCCTGCATGCCTCCATGGTAACAAGGCTTTTCACCCCTGGTGGTTGGGGTAGTCCTAGTGCTGTGTGAGCCCGAGGGATTTCTCCACCTGCTTCTTCTCTTTTCACTAGTTCTTTCTCTAGTTTTCATCTAAATTTCCTGATTGTATTCCAAGACTTAAGGGAAACCCACTGAGGATCTCCAGAGTTTATCCTTTCATTCTCATTCTCATTCTCGTTCTCGCTCTCGTTCTTGTTCTTGTTCTCGTTCTCATTCTCGTTCTTGTTCTCGTCCTCGTTCTTATTCTCATTCTCTCTCTCCCTCTCTCCTCAACTCTCCCTCTCCTCTCCCTCTATCTCTGTCCCTATCTCTCCTATATCTATCTCTGTTACTATCTGTCTCTCTGTGTCTCTGTCTCTCTCTTCCCCTCACCCTCCCTTTCCCTCTCCCACTCCCCTCTGCCTCCTCCCTTCTCCATCTCTCTCTCCTTCCCTGTCCTTCTCCCCCCTCCCCTTCTCTCTCCCTCTCCTCACTCTCCTGGTACTCTTCCTCACAAATTGCAGCTGCCTTGACCTTTCTGACCTTCAGACTCTGGCTTTTTGACCTCCAATGCAGGCTAAGGTAACTGCTAATTTCTGTTAGGTTCTCTGTCCCTGAGATGCAGCCTGGCTCCTGCACAGTCCGGGAGCTGGGGCATGCTGCTTACGTCTCTTAGGAAGTAATCAGTATGCCTGTTTAACATTATGTGAACCATATTGTCTCATACATTTTCCCAGACTTTTGGTTTTATAAGACAGAAATTTTCTACTATTTCATGAAGTGAAATTGTATTAGACACAATTATTGGCCTTGCTTTGTAGAGGGTGAAACTGAAATGCAGAGAGATTGGATAATTTGTCCAAGTATTTTAAGTCAGATTCTTAAATGTGTGGTTCTGCCCTCTCAAAAATCCTTCTGTAATCAAATAAAAACCTAATGAAGTTTTTATACATGACAGCTTAGCATTTCTAATTACGGAGGAAAGAAATCAACATTTGTTTGGACATAATCTTACCCAGCATTCAAAGGCATAACTTCTCTCTACTTATTCATCCACTCACAGCTGAACGTTGATCTTTTCAAAACATCAGCCCCCAAGCTACTTGCACTCTGTCTCACATCTGAAGACAAAAGACATTTCTCCTGATCCTTTTGGGCCAAAGGATAGATTTCTAGAGCCTCCAGTTGTGACAGGTACTTACTGAATAGAAATATAATCTGACTTTTCAGTGCTATCTGGAAAATTCCTATTTTGAGAGCACAAATCATTTACCCAAACAGTAAAGAGATTATAGTGCACTCTCTTCTCTGAATTATGCATGGTTTTCAGGTAAGTAAAGTTCTCTGTGTTCTATTTTAGGATTCTTCCCTGCATAGAGCAGAAAAAAAGTTTCATGCTGTCCACAAGCAACTAACTGTTCTTGATGTATTTTTTTCCTACTTGGAAAAAGAAGAAAGTCTGAACCTCATCTATCTTCTTGCATTATGTTTCATAAGTGGTTATCAGAGGCTTTGCTTCATTTTCATAAGTGGAACTTTCCTTTGACATTCCAAGACACTGAAATAATAATAATAAAAAAGAAGCAAGTTTGACCAGAATTTTCAAACATCTATTTGCAGCGTATTCATTTTGACATCTTTTTTTGAATTAGCCTGACCAGCCCTGCTTAATACACGAGGAACGTTTGCTATTAAACATCATGCCTGCTCCAAATAGCATGTCAAAACCATTTTAATTTGAGTTAGAGATTATTTTTTAAAAAGTTAGCTTTAAAATGCTATTTCAAGAATGCCTCAGAGCCTGGAGTTTGACTACAAAGAAATTTGCGATGCATTGAAATAATAGTATAATTTACACAAAATGGGATTTGAATTCCAGAGGTGATTTCTTTTTCTCAGCATTCATGATGTCAATTACAATGGATGTGGTCCTGAAAGAAATGTTAGATTGCCAGGCTGAGACAAAGGCACCATCTGGGGAGGAGGTCTAAGAGTATTTCCACCCATTTCTTAAATCTACACTGCATTTCATCATCTGTCCTAGCAAAGTACCAAAGGTTTGCCACCATGGGTGGAGGAAGGTATTGAGTATCTCCTTCTAGCTGCCAAGCTGGTCAGGTGTTGGCCGTGAGGTTGTCTCAGGACAGTTAATGGTGCATGGAAAATCTGGAAATTCTGATACACACCAGACACAAAGTACTTACTTGCAACTGCATGTACCAATAAAGGAAAGAATGGCAGCTAACGTAGTGGGGATTAGCACACACAATTTTGGTCTACCTATTAAAAGAATTTTAACATAGGAATACAGCTTAGTGGCTCAGGCCCTGCCTGGTAAGTGCAAGGTCCTGAGTTTGATTCCTAGTGAAAAAAGAAAATAAAAAGCAAACTTTTATTTGTAACTAAAATCATAGGCTTCAGGGATCCCCTAATCAACTTCACAATCTGTGAGCTTCAACTGTGATGCAGGGTTGTTCAGCCCAGGTTGTTCCACACAAAACCATTCCTCATGCCATGAAAAGCACTGCTAAGTGCTCAGTGACTCTGTCCTGCACCTTCTCCACATGCTAAAGGATAGTTCTCAAATGTTATACATACACATTGGAAAATAAAACTATCCTACCTAGCCTGTATGGATTGTCAGAACAATCAACTGTAAGATATATCCTACCTTCAATCTTATAACAAAATTTTTAATTAATACATAAAAGTTTTATGCATTTCTAGAGTACAGTATGGGGTTTCATACGTAGATCATGTAATGCTGAATCATGATAAAGTATCAACCTCTTCAATCATTCAGCATTTCTTTACAGTGATAGCTTTCAAATTCTACTCTTCAGGGCTGATAAGTTAGCTCAGCAGACTAAATGCCTGATTAGGCAAGTGCAGGGACCAGGGTTCGGTCCCCAACACCAAAGGCTATGCCAGCCCTGCCCCCATGGCTCACTAAGCTGGCCACTGAGAACAGGCATGTTGGCATATGCCTGTAATCCCAGCTTTGGGGAGGCTGAAAACAGGAGAATCACTACCAGTATAAGCTGTGTAGTGAGACCCTGTACCAAATACATTTTAAAAAATCCTTTCTTCTAGACTTTGTGATTAAAGCACAGTCACTGTACTGTACAGCAGCACATCCAAGTTTCTTGTTTTTCTCATAACTTAGTATCCATTGATCAACCTTTTTCAATCTTCCTCTCCCCATTGTGTTCCCAAGTGTCTGGTAGCCACCATTTTACTTTTGACTTCTGTAAGATCAGTCACTTTAGAGTCAACATGCAAGTGAAATCATGTAGTACATGTCTCTGCCTAATTTATCTTGCTTAATATAATAGTCTCTGGTTCTACCCATATTATAAAGAATGACAGATTTTTATGTCTTTATGGATGAGTAGTGCTCCGCTGAGTGTTTGTACCGCATTTCCTTTATTCATCTGTGATGAGTATTTAAGTGACTTTTATTTCTTCATGATTTTGAATCGTTCTGCAGCCAACAGGAGAAGGACGGTATCTGCTCAAAATACTGATTTCATTTCTGTTGGACATAGGCTCAGTATTGGAATGCTGGATCTTTGATGGTTTTGTTGGTTTTTTTTTTTTTTTTTTAATTTTTGGAGAATCTTCAATAAAGTTTCCACCAGGGATCTGTTAGTTTACATTCCCATGAATAATGTGCAAATGTTTCCATTTATATCCGCCTTTGCCAGTGCATTTTTATCTTTTCTCATTTTGATGACGGCCGTTCTAACGAGGGAGGTGCTATCCCCTTGTGGTTTTCATTTGGATTTGGCTGGTAGTTGGTGATGTTGAGAATTTTTTCATATTTCTTTTGGCTGTGTATATATCTTTTCTTTTGAGAATATTTATTAATGTCTATTAACCATTTTAAAATCAGGTATTTTTCTATTGAGTTTTTGAGTTCTTTACATGTCTGGATATCAACTTTTCATAGGTACAAAATTTGCAAATATTCTGTCCTCTGGGTTATCTCTTCACTTACTCATCATTCTCTTTGCAATTTAGAAGCGTTTTACTTTGATATAATCACATTGATATTTTTTGCTTTTGTTTCCTATATTTTTGAATCTTTTCCAAGAAATTGGTGCTAAATCAGATATTGTGAAGCATTGCCCTTATGTATTCTTCTAGTAACCTCATAGTCTCAGGTCTTATATTTAGGCCTTTCATGTGACCTGCTCCTCATATATAGTGAGAGATAAGGGGGTCTAATTTCATGATTTTGCATGGACACATCCAGTTTTCTCAGCATCATTTATGGAATAGACTACTCTTGCCCCAAGGTATGGACTTTGCATGTTTGTTGAATATCAGTTGGCCACAGGCTAGGGTTACTGATACAAAATATGAAAAAAATACCATTCAGGGGAGATGAAATTATATATGCATTTTTGTGGATACATACTTATGTGTGTGTCTTAGTTATGCTTCTCTTGTCGCTGGGACAAACACCAGACACTGAAAATGAAGGAAGGAAAGGTTTATTTAGCTCACAGTTACTGGAGGTTTCAGTCCATATTTGACTGGCTCCAAAGCAGAGAGGCACATGGCAGAAAACAACCTTTCATGGTGGCAGCTAAGAGCAAGAGCCTGAAGGGGAGAGAGGTAGCAGCAGCTCAAGCAGCTAACTTCTCTTCCTACCTTACGTTGAAATGCAAATCACCTGGCCCAGAGGAGGTGCAGCACTTATTTCCACAATAATCAATTACAAATTCCAGAAGTGCCTCAAGACTGCATGAGCCTTTGGGGGGACACCTATACACAAACTATATATATATATATATATATATATATATATATATATATATATATATATGGAGAGAGAGAGCAAGCAATTCTATCTTGTCAATTTCACTCCAGAGCATAGCATGATAGAACAGCCTTTCTGCCTATAACCCTGAGCATAACATTCCACTCTGCCCTTGGCATTTCCCAAGCCCAGCCCCTCTTTGGACCATCTTAATTGTACCTGTATGCTCTATGTTTTCTATGAGTATTATTTGCTGAGCAAATTATCATGAACAAAGAAAATAGACATGAGAATCTTGATGACACTTGGGAAAATAATGAAATTTGGAAACAGGAAGAGCATTTGAGCCCTCACCCAGCCATACTGTTTACCAGGAGAGAGACCTTGAGCAAGTTGCTTACTCTTTTAGAACCTCCTTTTCGCATCCAAAAATGACCATGAGTTAATACTACCTTAGCAGGGTTTTGAGGGGGCAGGTGTGGTAGCAATGATACAGATGTAATGTGATGTTCACATAAATCACAGCCAACTGCCTGTGCGCTGATGTGCTTCTCACAAGCCCAGAGGCAGGGGATTTGCTAGTGGTAGATGATCCCTGACCTTGCTCTCCATAAAACAGGACGGAGAGTGGATGAGGAAGCAAGACTGGAATGTGCCATCCTGGAGAGATTAGAGTGCTGATAATGGCCCAAGAATTCAGGGTTCTGGAACTGGAACAAAAGTCTTGAGTTGCACTCCATTCTTTATCAAGGAACCTTCTTTCTGGGCAACATGCCAGCCACCATCTATCTAGGAGGCTAAGACTGAGAGGACTGTCATGTGTCCTCTGCCACCAGGTTTCAATTCACTGAGATTTCAGGAGATGAGAGATTTCAATTGTTGACCAAGATAAGAACATGAAAAATTATAGTGCAATGAAATTAGTTTAGAAATTGTGAATTGTAGTTACTGTTTTATGTCTTCACAATATTTGTAGCAAAATAGCAAACTTTCTAAAACAGGAAAGAAAAAGAAGCCAAAAAGGAAGAAAAAAAAAAACGCATACTAAGAGTGCCATCTTGCTCTATGACTTATTCCTATCCTGTCAGATCATGTTTCTCACCCCATATCTGTATTCAAAATGAGAAACAGTCTTTGCATGCCCTGTCATTTGCAATCAGTGGGCAGTGCCTTCTGGGAATGCTCTGGCAGGCAACATTCTAAGGATATGTCCATGTCCAGTGAGTAAATGCTATGGACAAGCATGGATATTCATATCTGCCATAGATGAGGGAGAGGGGAGTACACTTCATGAACCTACTGACCTAGTTCTATGATCCAGGTCACTGTTCAAGGTCAGGATGTGGAGAGCAAATGGTGAGTCTGGAATCTGATGATGTGCCAGGGAATGAGACAAGTGGAGCATGAAGACTAGAGCTGCATGCAGCACCAACTCGCTCTTCAGCCAGCTCCAAACTTCATACAGATGTCCTATAACTTCCTGAGCATCTTTCCCTAACCCTCCTCCCATAGTCTTATCTGGAACAATTGATTACCACCATTGATTCATTCACTGAATAAATTTTCACTGGGTCTTTGTGCACTAGGGATGATTCTGGAATGTAATGATGTACCAGTGAAGAAGACAAATGGACCTTTGAAGTCCTCTTGTCAGGAAATAAATTAGGCCTCTAACAAGCACATATGTTATGTAATATAATTGCCTCACATACTACAGAGGACCTGTACGGTGTACCATGAATAAATAAACATGGACCTCATCCAACCCAGGAATCTGTGACACTTTCCTTAAGAAAGGTTCATAGAGAACACATTACCATTATAAATCAACCTTCAGTACGTTCCACCAAAACCTGTTCAAGAGACATGTTAGCAGACATACAAAGCACAGTAGAGAGAAAACACTAGAAAAGATGGCCCTACAATTTCCAGGGACCACCTTCTGGAGAGTTTTGACTTAAAAACCATCATGGAGGCCCCACGTGCCTCAGCCTGAGCATCTGTTCTCTGGCCCCAGCCTCACAGTGCCTGGGAGTTAGGTTTCCCCAGTGTGACAGGAAGACACAGCCTTTACCCCAGCAGATTCCATTTGGCTGGTGTCAACAGTATTTTCATGGTCCTAGAAGACTTTGACACTCTGCCTTTGCCTTTCTACAGGGACAGTTAACAGGCAGCAAGAGCTCCTAGAACTCTGAACTTTATGAGCACACAAGGCTCCCATTTCCCAGACTGGCTGTGGCTGGCATTCATGGAAGTGATGGGGCCTGACAAAATCCTGGCTGCCCGCCAGCCTGCGCAGAGAAGGTGCTCACCGCCCCGCTAAAGATCCTATGTCTAGGAGACTGTGTTGTCATCCCCCATCTGCTCCTGGGATGCAGTTTCCACTGCCTGTGTTGGCTCTCATTCAGGACTCTCCACAGGCTGACTGTATATTTTACATGTTTCTTATTACCAATACCCACTCTAATTTCATTGGCCTTACTCACTGCTACATTTTGATGCTTGTTGAGTCTTTGCGGGCTCCTGCCCTTGGCTGCTGCAAGAAGCCGGTATTTGCTGACTGCTTGAGTTCCATTTTCCAAATGATACACTGGGGGCAAAATGCTTCTCCTGTCTCATAGCACCCCCTTTTCCACCACAGACAAGGACAACACAGGAGCAGTATGAAAGCTCATCTAAAGTGCCTAAGGGCAAAAAAATAAGCTTTGCTCTTCTCTTCTCAAGTTAGGATACAATTGCTCACTCTCCAAGGGCTAATTTTAAACTCAATATTTCAGTCCACACTCTTGAAAGAAAGCCATTGGTGCGTAGATGATTGTTTAGTAGTAGAGTGGGTCCTGGTTCCCTGAGACATCTGGGAAATGTTGCTTTCCTTTGTCTATCATTGGTGGATAAAAGCAGGTTTAGGTGAACACAGGGTGCAGTCGAGGGAGGGTCCATGTCATTTATGCTTGTGTGTGCATAGCTACAAAGGAAAGCAAGTGGCATAGATGCTCCGTGTTCCCCACATGACTGCCAAGAAATAGTGAAAGTGACAGCTTGGCTTGTCACGCCTAATGACTATATTGTAGATGTGCAAGGCTTCCACTGCCAATGCTGATTGCTTGGGCACTGTAGACTCTGGGAGAGAACAGAGAGCATGGAGTCTTGCTTCTCAGAGTACAGTGTATGTGCCAATGGCTTCGGTGTCCCCTGTGAGGTAGCTAGGCGTGCAGAACCTCAGGGCTGCAAATTTACTGTGTCAGATATTGCATTCTGCTATAATTGACAGGTGATTCCAGAGTAGGTTAATGTTGGATAAACTCTCTGCTTTGAGTTTATCTCCCTGCACGGCACAGATGATAGAACAAGCTTGGGGAGAAGCCACAACGGAGATGACACTACTCAGCCCTGATAAAACACAGAGTACATCTGGTCCTCTTCATGTCATCAGGACCCATTTTATGTTTCTCTTGCCCTGTTGGGAGAATGACCTGTCTATCGAGTGTAGAGGACAGAGGGGAAGACCATCAACGTTGAGAGTGAAGGGAAGAAGCACTCTATTCTAATGTGGTTTGGGTTTAGAAGAACAGGGCTGTAGGGCCACGGTGTTGTAGTCACATTGCAGAGGTCTTAATGTTGTCTGCTCCTGTCGTCCCTGTGGGACCACACGCTTGACTGCTGGGCCAGAGTGAGGATGGGATGCGTACAGAGAGGGGAGTCCCCACTGGGCACGGGTTTCACTTCACAGTCATTGACAGGAAGCTGCCCACACTAGGTAGAACTCCAACTCACATCACTGCCAGGATATTATGTTACGTGCTCTGTGTGTTCTTTCCAACTAATTAGCTAGCTGTAACATTTGTGGGAAGGATCCCTGCTCTAGGCAGTGTTCATGCCTGTGCATAAACGCACATGTGCACACACACACACACACACACACACACACACACACACACAGCACTATCACCACCACCAGGCACAAGCTTTGCATGTGGTCCAGGGTACAACTCAGGTCTACAGCTCTACCCTCAAAGCTCACATCTAACACACAACAGCTTCTTAAGAAAAGTTTAATTAATGAAATTTAAGAGTAAGGGAATGGCCTTTCGTTAAAACCAAGGCCAGACTTATCCAAAGGAGAGATCAGTTTTATTGAACCCCTTCCCCCAAAGATCTCCTTTTATACTTGTGTGTGTATTTTATTAGGATTGCAGTTCCAGTTTGATGTTTATTGCACCTCAACATTTATAGCAATAATTATGCAGCAACTGCTTCTCCATATATATATATATATATATACAGAGAGAGAGAGATTGAGAGAGAGAGAGGAGAGAAGAGAGTTATGTGGTCTAAACTTTTGAACTGTCAGAGTTTGAAATGCCTCAGAGTTTCCCGCTGTGGACTTCTCAGATTTCCACTCTGATAATGTGCAGGTGCCTCTGCAGAGAGTGGGGACCTGTGACATGCCCCAGGCCTCCTGTACCTCTGCTGCAGCTACTCTTCTGTAGACAGGCTCTCTTAAAAGACGCTTAGGGAGGCCTTGATCTCCTCATCCTGATATGCATGTCATTTGTCTCTGAGCCTAGCAAGTCTGCTTTGCAGGACTGGCAATTTGCATACTGGGCTTTTATTCCAAGGCTGAGGACTTAGTGTTCGAGGACCATCTACTGCAGGAATAATTCGATACAATTTTGCTTATGAGAGAGTCAAACCGACATGAATTTTAGGATAAAACATTTTCAATGGAGTAAATGCAGTGCAGTGAATGTAGACAAGTAACTGCTTCTGTGCCAGGGAGTGTGCCAAGCCTGGCGAATGTGGATCCAGAGGCAGCTCGGCTCAGGCCCCCAGAGCACCAGGGCTCCGAGGGGAGACTGACATTTCAGTAAGGAACTGTTCAGGAGAGCAGCTGAAATGCTGATGGATGAACAATGCTTTGAGATTGCGAAGAAAGAAGACTGCTTTAGGCTCAACCTGCAGGGTGGCTGAAATGCATTTGCGGAAGGGTATGGTGAGGTTATCAGAATGACTATATGGAGACAGGGTGATCCAGGGTGCAAACTTCATACAACACAGGCCATGGCGGTATACATTCTTTCCCGGACAATTTCTCTGAGAATTTTAACTTCCTAAAAGGAAAATAGGATAACTGGTAAAAGTAGAAACTGAAAATGCCCTCAGTCTCCATGCATGTTGCTTTCAGAGGTCTCCAGAGCCAGTTTTGCTTTTCAGGAAGGGGTCCTATTATGTTTAGGGAAGATGCCACACTTTCTGGCTTCAGAGACTCTCTGTAGCTTTGGGCAGTGGCCTCACCCCTTGTGAGTCCTCATTTGGTTGCTATTCTCCGGGTAACTGAAAAAGAATATTTCTGATTTTCTGATTTGGGCCTAATCCAAATGGCACTGGGTTAGAACATATGTATCATTGATTTTTTTTTATTTTCATAAATACTTATTATGCAGTACAGATACGCATCACTTGTTTTTGAAGGCTAGCACTCAATAAACTGAATCTGTGACTGTAAATAAAACAACTTGTAAAAAGCATTTACGTGGATACTTCCAACTTGAAATTTATTTTGCTTTTACTTTAGCTTGTTTATGAGCCAGGAATGACACTGATGGAGAGTCTATTTCCACACTAATAACACTAAAATAGATTTAGATTCAGATCAGATGGAAGCTGAGTATCATTTTTAATTATGATTAAGGTGATGCTTTATTATTTTCCTCAGGAGAGTCATAAATTTTGACTTTGCAAGAAATGTTAATTGAATGCATCTCCTGCCCCTTCCATCATAGGGCATTCCTGGCAAATAATGATGGGTCTTTGTGGGCAGTGGTTACTGGAGAAACTTTTCCTACCAGCGGTTCTCAGAAACATCATAGAGATCTGTCTGCTTCAGTGCTTGTCTGAACTAAGTGAAAAAAGCAGGCGCATGTGGAGTTGATACCTGGTGGTATCACTAAGGAGTGGCACACATTTTGATGAATTACTTTATCTCTCTGAGCCAGTTTTCTTAACCAGGCAGTAGGCATGACAACAACCTTATGGGCTGAGGATTTCACAAAACAGTGCTATGCAGTGTACAGAAAGCACGCACAGCACGTAGCGCTATCATTACTGCTGCTGTTAAAGTCTCAGTACATGTGGAAAATCTTATGCTCAATCACTCCTAGAGCCAGGGAGAGAGTGATAGGGGCACACGGAGGTAGGCGAGAAGCACGGATGGGTATGGAGAAATTCCAGAAGGGCAAGATCGGATCTCTAGGAGCTTTGCAGGCCCTGCTACCACAGGTATCCTGAGCTGCTTATAGGACACAGCATGATACACTACATAGCTAGGCGGTGAATCCACATGGACTTGGTCTACAATTCTCAAGGTATCAAAGAATGGTTCATAATGCTGTTACAGTTGTTGCAGTGATTCCTAGTCATAGGTGAAGAAGAAGAGAAAAAGGGGAAAGTAGAAATAAAACTATAAATAAGGAGGGGATGAGGGGGACAAAGGGAAGGGAGGGAAAGGGGAAAAAAGATTCAAGTTCTATCCTCTACTGGTACAAATTCCCTATGATGAATTGATGAATATGATCTCTCTCTCTCTCTCTCTCTCTCTCTCTCTCTATATATATATATATATATATATATATATATATATATATATATATATGAATGAAACATGAAATGGGTCCTGATGACATGAAGAGGACCAGGTGTACTCTGTGTTTTATCAGGGCTGAGTAGTGTCATCTCTGTTGTGACTTTTCCCCAAGTTTCTTCTATCATCTGTGCCATGCAGGGAGATAAACTCAATGCAGAGAGTTTATCCAACATTAACCTGCTCTGGAATCACCTGTCAATTATAGCAGAATGCAATATCTGACACAGTAAATTTGCAGCCCTGAGGTCCTGCATGCCTAGCCACCTCACAGGCGATACCCAAGACATTGGCACATACACTGTACTCTGAGAAGCAAGACAATATGTATATATAAAGTACCTGCCCTGGTGGTTGTCTCTTCTCTGGATCAAGGATGAAGGCTATTGAGTGGGCTGTGCTTTTCAGCAAGGTGAGCTGGAGATCATGAAGGAGTTCTGCCATGGACCCTGGGGGCTGGACTTAGCTGTCAGTATTATCTTGTCCCACAAGCCTCAAATTCTCAACCTTGCGTCTCCTTTGTAATTGCTATGAAAGCCAAATCAACTATGAACAGCGCTTCTTGGGGGAATGTCCCACCTGTCCAGGTATTCTTGGGACTTTCCCAGATCTCACACTATAAATTCCACTTCATGAGAAACTCTCTATCCCAGGCAAACTGTGATCCATTTGCCTTGTCCCCCTACCAATCTAAGGTGACTTTCAAAAATCCCTGGCATTCTTAAATGCCCAGAGTGACATTTGCATTAAGCTCCTTTATTGAAGCCTAAAAAATCTTCTAGCCAGCATATTAGATAGATTTCTTTCACATGAAAAACAAGTTCAAGAATACAGAACACATAAGTCTATAAAGGCTAAACGAAGTCATTTATTTCCTTTGCTGCAGTTTTCCTTCCCAGTGGATTCAAGTTTGCTCGTTTATTCTCCTAGCATGCATCCTCTGAGTGGGAAAGGCAGTAGATAGGTGGGAGCATCATGGGCCCTGACACTGAAGCTATCTCCGCCTATTACCTCCCAATGAGGAAAGCATACAGCGTCCCTAGTACCCTGGAATCTCCCCTGCACCCCATCACAGTTGTCTTAGTTGCTTTTTACTTGTCGTTGGGACAAATACCTGACACCCAAAATGAAGGAAGGAAAGGTTTACTTAGCTCGTAGTTATTGGAGGTTTTCAGTCCGTACTCTGTTGGCTCCAAGGCAGAGAGGCACATGGCAGAGAACAGCAGTTCATGGCGGCAGAACAGCAACAATGGGGACAAAAGCAATGGACAACCAGGGGAGGAGAGAGCAACAGCGCGAGTCTGTCTCTTTGTCTCTCTTTATATTACAATCAGGCTCTCTGTCTCAGCCTATCCCCTTAGGGCATACCCACAATCCCAGAAGTACTCAGACCCATGGTCCTGTCAGTACTAAAACACATAATCCCAGTGAATCATGAGTCAAGTCTCAAACTCTAGACGTCCCCGCCCCATGATTGCATGAGGCTTTGGGGGGACAACTAGATATAAACCATAACAACAGTGAACAAGTCCTCTTCAGGGGACAGCTCTTGGCTTCCAAGGCTCTTCCAGCACTGATTCCAGACCATACCCAGAGAGACTCTGATGCAACTGCTTTAGAAATGGGGTAGGCAACAGGATTCTTTAAAAGAAATCCCTACAGTAAGGCTAACAAGTCACCTGAGTGTAGGTCGCTTCTCTTATTGAGCAGGATGAAGTAGTAGAAGGTGGTTCCAGACACCAGCTTCAGCTGAGACCCACTCACTTCCAGGCCTCTACCAGCAGGGCACATGGGAGAGAAAGCTCAAAACCCTCCCTGTGCATCTCTGAGGGGCATCATGGGAGATTCTGCCATGTCCATTCCCTGGGCAGAACACAGCACTGTACTTGACACTAGACAAAACAGTGGGGTTAGAAGTGAAGCCCAAGACAGCATGTTGAAGTGCAGGCACAAGCCTTACTTCTAAGTAGTTCTTAAAGAAGCTCCTTTCCTCAGAAGCTAGAAACCCTCTCCCGATCCCTGTAGGCACCAAGCATGGAGGAGAAGACAAATGCAGTTTTGGGTAGCAGTGGAAGAGGAAATTAGGAATTATATTCAAATGGCAGCAGGCCTCAGCAAGGAGGCTGGGACACAGTGCACTTGGTGTGGGCCCAGGAAGGTATCTCCTGGCAGTCAAGAGGGGAAAGGTGGGCACCCTGAAGATAGGAAGATGAGGTTAAAGAGCTCATTAGCTAATAAGGATCCACAGGGGTTGAGGCCTGTTGACAATGTATTACCAGTTCACCTGGCATAAGGCTGGAAAATGAATAAAAGGTCTTCACAGAATTTATTCAATTCAGTGCCTCCATAATATGTTTGAGGATTATTTGTATTGCAAAAATGTTATATGCACACAAGATAGAAGGAACTACTCTGTAGAGATTTTGGATTCATCTCTACTGATGAAGTATGTGGCCTTGGACAAGTCACTTCCCTTCTTTAAGGCTGCCTTTGTCTAACTGGATATGAGAAGAGTAGATTATATAAACTCTAGGGGGCTCTGTTAGCAATGACATTCGGAATTTGGTTTTTCAAAATCTCAGTTGCCTGCTAGAAGAAAGACACACGGAAGAAGAAAATACCTGTGACTTTGGTTTTCTCGATTTCCGTCATCCCTGCCACTTCTCCCGTTCCTCCCAAGTGCATCCCCGTGGGTCCTGAGCTAGAGAAGGCCTAAGATGCCACACGAAATGGCCTGTCATTCCTGAATTTATAAGCTGTTACTCTGACAAACAGGGCCTGGAGAGAGATGGGCCTGTCCCAGACGTTGTTTTTCTTTTCAAACAACTCCAACTGGAAATCAAAGCCTAGATGAAGAAGAACCACACGGACAGATGTTCTGACTGGAGCACTCGTCCTGCAGCTCTCACAAGAATATTCAGTCAGCATCACAGCAGAGTGTGAGAAGTCTCACAAAGCTATGCATTTGGCCTCTGTTGCAGAAAACACTTACCTGGCACCATGTTAACCAAGAGCTGGAGCTGTCTGTCATGCTAGGTGAAGGATAGCAACCTTTATGTTTCTTGGTCTCGCTGACAGGCATGACTTAGGATTTGGGAATAACAGCAAATCACTTTCATCTTGGCTACTCCATTCTTCTAGGTACAGTGGACACTTCTTGTGCATTGTGCTTAATTCTCTTCCCACCTCTATGAAGTTTTTATTTCCACTTACAAATAAGACAACTTACTCTCGGGGAGTCTGATAAGGTGAGAGTTAGCTTGTACTCCAGACTGTCCAATATGAAAACCTATTTTCCTTCCTCAGTTACAAGCTTAATTCTAGCTATCTTCACTTTGCCTACCGTTCTTGGAAATTATTATAACTTGTAGGCCCTGGGGCCCCAAGCAAGAGAACTTGGTGGTGCAGGGACTCAGAGATACTGAGGAAGGTTTCACAAAGGAGTGAGCATAGGGTGGTGATGGAAGAGAATCTCCTAGCAGAGCGACAGCTGAAACCGGCCCCAGCACTAAGGAGAGAGTCCATCTCAGCCTGGACTGATGGCCTTCAGTGGCCAAGGAGGACCGAGAAAGACATGTAGGGTGATCTTAGATGCTGAACAGGCATCACATCTTTTTAAGAAACAGCAAGGGCCCCTTCCAACAGCTATTTTATAATTTTTTTTTATTAGAAATATGGGAATTGGCTGGGGAGATAGCTCTGTGGTCTAAGCGTCTGCCTGGCATGTGAAAAGACCTGGATTTGATCCCTAGAACCACATGCTGTGTCAGCCCCATGCTGTGCCAGCCACTAAAACTGGGTGTGGTGATACACACCTGTAATCCCAGTATTGGGGAGGCTGAGACAGGAGGATCACTATGCGTCTGAGCTGTATGGTGAGACCATTTACCAAATAAATAAATGAACAAATAATTTTTTAAAAATTCATTTTTTTCTGGGAAGATAAAGCCAAACAAGTCTACACTTGGTCTTAGCCAAAAGGCCAAAAAGCGATATCAGACAAGTCTAACACACAACGTACAAGGAAAACAGGATCATCCAGAAACCAAACCCTCAGTGCCAGCAAAAGTGCTCTGAGGAATCTTACACTCACTCAGCAGAGTTCAATGGCGCCCCATCTGTCAGGCGTCAGGGGAACTGAGGGAGCAAAATCAGGTGCTGCTCCCCGGGAGCTCATGCTCCTTGAGGGCCTTCCAAAGAGTTTGCCCTCCCCTCCTGACGGGACAGGGCTGGATTCTTTGAGAGTAGGCTGGAGAACACTTCCACACCAGGCATTTATAGCTGAGAGCCACAACTACTCGCCTGTGTCACTTTTGGGGATTGCAGCTAATGTCTCATGAAGTTTTCATAAAGGAAAAATGAGAACAATCTATTTCAATTACTTCTTAGAAGTCAAATTTACATAATCATTTGATGTAATGCTAGTCGTGATGTGCTTACCCAGAGTGTCAGAGCCACTCTGTCCCTGCAAGGGCCCTGGCCCTGGAGGAGCAAGCAGACATCTCTCCATGCTGGGAGCTGCATTCAGCAGCAATTGGATGGGTCCTTGGCCAGGGATAATTAGGCCAAATGGGTGTGAAAACCTACCCAAGGGGAGAAAAGAAAGGAAAACATTCTCTTTAATTAATCATGCTTTTTCCCAACTTCAGAGTAAATCAGTAAAATTAAAATCCATTTTAATAATACAGTCTTCATTACCATGAAATGTAGTTTTAAGGAGGCCTTAATTCAGAGTTTGCTTTTCTGCTAGAAAAGAATATTGCTTTTTTGTGACCTTTAATAAACCCGAACTGACAACATAGAATTAGAAAGCATTTCTTAAGCAGCTGAATTATAAGAACAGCCTTTACCCCCGAGTCTGGTTCTCTGTGTGGAAATGTGGCCCTGCTGTGATGTTTGATCCAACACTCAGTGGTTGCCTGGACTTGGGGTCTCATGAGCTTGTGGTCCTCTCCATGGACATGGCAAAGGCCACAGCAACACCTTACTGGCTGACCTTCTCAGGTCTAGCTTGTAGATATCCAGACACTGTCTGTGGAAGGGAGGAATGAAATGCATTTTTTTGTAACAAAAGGAAGGATGGAGGGAGACCCAGGAAAAGGGAAGGAAGGAAAGAAGGAAGGAATTGACTTTACTGTTCTCACTACTAGAAGTCGCCATCTCTCCTGGGACAAGGCTATCATTCTATGCCATTTGTAAGAAATTTTGGTAGAATGCTCCTAATTGGCTTCTTCCATTAAAACTTGCCATGGCCGTATGATTTACTCAGCATCTGTTCCTGTACTTTGGTAATGTGCTTCAGCATTAAGTGCATGTTTTGTGACTAAGACTCTGAGGAGCTAATTTGCTTTCTGAGAATCTTTGGCAGGAAGTGCTAACAATGTTTCATGAAGATTGGGGACAATATCTTGACTCCAGCTTGGTGACTGACATCTAGGTCCTTGATGCAATGGCCGGAAAAGAGGAAAATCAGTAAGCGCTGCTGAGTTCTGTTCTTCATCTCCCCCTCCCTTGTACCCTCCCTGCTTTCCTTCCTCTGTCCCTCCTTCCATCTCTTCCTCTCACCCTCTCTTCCTTCCTGCCTTGAATACTTACTAAGTGCTTTACTGGCATTAAATCCTGTGTTCTGTGGTGTTAATGGTGCATTATGCACATAACAGAAAAGATATGACTCTGCTTTTCCAGGGCTCTGTCAGTAAAGGAAACAAAGAAGGAAATAGGGGTTAGTTAAGAATGGGCCACGCGTGCAGAGGAAATAGAATCTATGAAGGACGAAGACCGCACTGGTAGAGGAGGGGACAGGCTGGAAGGAAGAGGGTTAGAAATGGAGCACATCCTGCTTTGAGCCTGGAGGCAGACACTTCTCTTGCAGCTATGAGTTGCCATGCTTGTTGGGAAGCAGATGAGAAGACAGCAGTGGGGAGACAGGAGGCTGCAGTGAGGCACAGGGCCTACAGCAGAGATAGAGAACCTTTTAGAAATGCCCACACAACAACCCAGAACCTACTTATTTCACCAAAGGTATCAACACTTCTGTTAAACCTGAGTACTGAGATTTTAGTTCAGAAGAAAGATAATTATATTCAAAGAAAAACACTACAGGGCTTTCAGAGATGAAACAGCCTGCCGAAGCACACCTGCCATAGCCTAGGTCCTAACGAGCCAACATTTCCTACTGAGAAGTTTCTTCTCTAGCTGCACTTAGCTATGCACCTGTAATCCTGGCACTAAGGAAGGCTGAGCCATGAGGATCACAGGCTTGAACCCAGCTTGGGCAACTTAGCAACTTAACCAGGGTCTGTCCCAAAATAAAAGGTACAAATTAAAACAAGGCTGAGATGTAGCTCAGTTAAAAGCCCTAGGCTCAGTCCTCAATAACTCATGTACACAAAAAAGATTGCCTTCTAAGCATGATGGGAAGCACTGCATAATTGTAAGCAAGAAGTGAAACAATGACATGCAACTTTATTTTCATGGAAAAAATTTAAAAACAAAATTAAGGAAAGCAGTGATGAAAGACATTAAATCAGACTCAAAGGGCCAGTCTCACATCCAGAGACCTTCGCTGCCAAAGCACGATCCACAGATTTTTAAGCTTGCTAGAAGTAGAGATTCAGCCCCACCCAGACCTGCTGCGTGTTTATAAGCTTTTAGAGTCCTCAAGATATATATGTACATTGAAAAGCACAGCTGTGCAGCAGGACATGGAAGGAAGAGGAAAACTCCCTAGGCTGTGAGAAGGTTAGTCCAGTGGGGCTCACTGCTGCCGATCTTGCTGAGTTGATTTTGTTCCTCAGGGAGAGTGGCAGCTCAGAACCTGGAAGGGGTACAAGGGGCTGCTGGAAGGGGCTGTCAGCTCCCCCCAACCCCGTCCTCTCCCCCAGCAGTCCTCACTGTCACTGACTGTGCGTCTCTGCCCCAGAAGACAGCAGAAGCCGGTGTGGGTGTGATCACTGACCAGACTGGGTACACCAGACAGGAAGCTAGTGGGAATCTTGACTGGGCAAGGCAGAGCGCTGGAGGGTGGGTGGAAGAGGCATTCACATTCTCGCAGTGACAGTTGCAGAGACAGAGTCAGCTAGTCCTACTTATCAGCAGAATCAAGAGTAAGGCAGGGGACAGTCAAGGTCAGCATGTGAGCCCGGCATGGTCACCGTCAGATGTGTGGCTCAGAGCGGGCGGGGCCGGAGGAGCTATCTCCACCCTGCAGAAACTTGTCAGTTTCTCTCAAGTCTGTCTACTGGGCACACGGAACCAGAGGCATCTGATGCCATCTGATGGTTCTTAATTAGTCTTGGCAGCAGCTATATTTGTTTATGATGTTATATAATCAAGTTGGTATAATTGCTCTTTTATAACTCACTTAGAAATGCAAAGCAGTTTAGTGCAGCCAAGGAGAGTATAATCAGGGGTCCCGGATGTGTCAGCATTCCACCTTTGCCTAATACTACATGGAAAACAGCCAGAAAGGTGCCATGGAAATAGAATTTGCTTCTCTGCCAGAATCAGACAGTGCTCCTCTCTTCCATGACCTGGGTGATTAGGAGTCCCAATTTTAACCCTTTTAATTACTAAGCAGAACAGCGAAGCTCCTAAGAGACAGCGATCCAAGTGCACTCCCTTGGTTCTTCCTAGTAGTTGTTTGACTCTCAGATAAAGCACCACCGGATGTGAGATGTGGGACACATGTGAGGTTCAGTCATTGACTGATGTCCTCCAACCTTCCGTGGCCACAGAGAGGGTGGGCAGTCAGGATTCTGCTCAAAGTCTTGGGTTCGAAGCCTCAGCTGAAGACAACTGGGTCACTTTCCACAGAGGTCAGGAAGCCAGGTCCTGCTTTCTTGGATCATTTCTTGGAGCAGAGATTGTGGCTACCTCATCTAATGTAGGCATATTTTTTTTCTAATTTTTTTCTAGAAATACAGTTAAGGACTAATGAGCAAATATTTACAGACTTCTCCATGTTCTCGTCTCTCATTGAAAGTACATTAGGAGTTTGAGATCAGTGAATAGAGGTCCTTGCAAATTTCATCTAAGTTCCTTAGTAAACAGTCGAATTACTAGTCTTCTTGACTTCCTGCAAGAAGGAGAAAGGGCTTCACTTATAAAGACAAGATCTTGGTCCCCGAGGCAGGGATGTTTGGAGAATAACTCCAAAAGATTCTAAAATACTTTTTCTATCTAGAGTTTTTCATGGCTACAAGGATTCCATAAATTCTCTGAAATAACACAGGTACAACTTGCACATATTTCTGCCTGTACCTTTTATGGGAAGAAGAGCCATGTTATTGACAAAGTTCCAAATGCTGTGACCAAATTTCCTGAATAATGTAGGAATTTTTTCTTTTCGCTTCAAGTATATAAGGAGTCTTCAGAGGTATCCTTGTGCACTACCCATGAATGGGGGCAGACAGACCACAATTTCCAGTGTCAGCGAGACAACACAGGTGTAGCCATGTTTGGAGCCTGTCACTCATGTGTCTTAGAAGCTGAACACATAACCAGGGCTCTGCTTCTGTGCTTTCAACTCCAGAGTGACTTTAGAAAAGAGAAATTATTGGTTCTATCCAAAGAACCCAGAGCACTTTGAGCATTTGAAATATTAAGATCCTTAAATCCTGAACCCAGCAAACTGACTTTTGTGTGTTCAAATCACATCTCTGCCAACTGAAATATTCCCTTTCCATGCATTTTCTGATAGGAACATCCTGGGTAGTATGAAATCAGAGAGCTATTTCCAGGCCCTAGGGGAGTCAGCTGGAGATCAGAGCCTTTCCTCAGAACCACATACAGCAGTCTCTTCCCTCTATTTTTTCCTGAAAAATCAGGCACCTCTTATCCACAAGCAGTATCTACTGCCACTTAAGTAAAGAGGCACCTTATATTTTGAAAGAAGATATCTCTAAAAGCAGATTTAAAGAATTCTGTGAGTTTTGGTTAAACTTATTACCAGGAGACAGGGTCTCACTCTGCAGTTCAGGTTGGCGTTGAGCTCACTTTTGTAGCCCATGCTGATCTCGAACTCACATTGGTCCTCCTGCCTCAGCCTCCCAAGTGCTGAGATTACAGGCATGAGCCACCGCACCCAGCAAAGACAGTATTATATTGATTGCAAGGTTTTCCAAAATAGGAGTGGAAGTCTGATTTTTAGCTCTCTGAGCTTTTTAAACTAGGTATCATCATGCCAACTTTGTTGGGTTATTTGTTCAGATTCAATGAGACAAAATGAGAAAGTACTATTACTATGCCCAGCACGGAATAGATCTCAAAATCATCATTTATCTTCATAATCTCTGGAATTAGTTTCTGGCTTTCATTTGCATCTTCTGTCATCTCCATTTACAGACTAGAGAAGCACACACTGGGCCTGACATGCTAGGAAAAGAGAGTTTCTCAAGGCCTCGGAGTTCTCTGAACTGGGCTGCTCCCAAGTTAAATATTCTGAGGATGATCTCTATTTGATTCAGACCAGCACATAGCCAGACAAATAAATACCATCAACTAGAATACCATCAGGGACCACTGCACGATATTTATAATGCTATAATGTTTTGAGTTTGACTTGTATTTTGGTTCAAGAAGTGGATGTCTTCCTAAGCAATCACACGCTGAACGTACTCTGGCTCTATTCCTGACCTAATTGCATGCTAAAAGCTGGATTTCCCACTTGTAGATTTTGCTATGGAAACAAGCTTAATGCACAGGAAGCTTTTGAGAAGAGAAATAGGTGGTACAGAAAGACATTTAATCCATATTCTAATGTACTTAAGATATTCCTTTTATACAAATAAGTTTAGTGTTCACTGGAATAGTTCAAGAAGAGCATAGCAGATTACATTCAAAGATTTCAAGCAGGGGCTGCGGAGATAGCTCTATGGCACAAGAGCAAGGTTGTGAGTTTGAACTCCAGTCCCAAAAAAAAAAAAAGATTTCAAGCAAATATATGCCTCATGGTAATGAAAGACCTTACAATAATCAAGCATTTTCTTCATATATAACCCTTAGTATGTGATGCACAAGGAAAAATTCTCTGGGGATCACTTGAAAGATTAAACTGATTTAATAAGAAAAAAATATTTATTTGAAAGGTGAGAAACAAAGATCCACTGAGCAAAACATAGCATAGTCTGTCTGTGGAATGAAGAAAGTCTTGTATTTGAAGAACAGGCATAACTGCAAAGACGATGGAAAGGATTCACTATAGATCGTATGCGTCATGATAGCATCCTTTACCTTGAATTCATTACGGCTCAGTTTCTTATGGAGAAGAAAATTAAAACCACTGGTAGTCCTATCAGCATCAAGTGGCAAGCAAATCGTGTTTGAGACTATTTCTAGCTGTGCGTGTGTGTGAGTGTGTTTATGTGTGTTTGTTTGCTATGAGATCATATTCTGTGTCCCAGGTTATTTTCTAGATAATGCTATAGAGTTATCACATTATTAAGTATGTCCTGAAAATGTGTTTGTAAGTGGCTGCAAAAAGTTCAGACAGAGAAATGTCATAATTTAATTAACAGCTCTCTTGATGCTTCACTTGTAGATGATTTCCAAACCTATGCTGATACAAATGTAAACATGAAAATTGCCGCAGTGAACATGAGAATGTGGGTATACCCCAGACCTAGTAATTTTATCTTCTTTATTGGCTATATATCCATAAGTGAGTTTGCTGAAGGCTATAGTATGTGTGTTTCTATTTTTCTTTTTTGTATTTTCCCTTTTATTCTTTTGATACAGGGTCTCACTATGTAGCTCAGACTCGTAGTGATCCTCCTATCTCAGCCTCTCCAGCGCTGGGACTACAGGCATGACGCACCACACCCAGTTTCAGGGCCGACATGGCCTACCCTGGGGAATGGTGGTGGGCATGGCATGAGTACCTGGGATCCAAGTCACGTCCTTGCACTTGCCAGGCAGCCTCTTAGATCATCGAACTAGGTCCCCAGCCCTTGTTTGTAATTTTTTAAGTTGCCTTCATACTTGAGTCTCAAAATGATTAAATTATGTTCCACATAACTGTACCAGATATGTACTAATTCCTTTTTCTGCACAGTGTTTCTCACCCTTATCTTTCATCTCGTTTTTACATATTTAGTGCAGGGTCTACAGGATCTCACTATACAGATCAGACTTGTAGTGATCTTATTGTTTTCAGCCTCCCAAGCACTGGGATTATAGGTGTGTGCCACCAGGCCAAGTCTCAGTAGCTGTCTCAGTGTGCCCCCGAGGCAAGACCAGCATGGCACACTGGGGATCAAACCCTGGTCCCTGTACCTGTCTAAACAGGCATTCTTTCATCTTTTTATTACAAACTTCTAACCTGAGTGAGGTGATAGTGCATGACAGTTTTACTTTACACTGTTCTAATGACTAGTGATGCAGAGCATTTCTTATGTCTTATGCTATGGATACCTTAAAAGGGTGAAAGATATGATCTGAAGAGAAACCAGAGTATAATTCTCTTTTATTAACATTTTTTAAGCAAACATTTACTTGAGAAAGAGTATATAACAGTAATTGATGACATTAGAAGCAGCACGCATCTAAAAGATCAGAATGACATGCCGGGCGTGGTGGCTCACGCCTGTAATCCCAGCACTTGGGAGGCTGAGGCAGGAGGATTGCTGCGAGTTCGAGACCAGCCTGGGCTACAAAAGTGAGCTCAAAGCCAGCCTGAACTGCACAGTGAGACCCTGTCTCAAAAAGCCAAAAAAAAAAAAAAAAAAAGATCAGAATGACAGGCCTTCCAAGCATGGTTTTAATATTACACATTGCTATCCTCAATGGAGTTGCATATTTCACACATAATTAGCATATATAGTTACTAGTGGTGAGAATTCTACCAATTAACTGTTAGTGTCAAAAACCTGCTGGATATTCTTAGAACTATTGTCTAAATCATACTGTGTATATAAGTGGATGGTGTTGCCCCTGCCATATTTCCTAACTTTTCTGCTTGCTATCTCTTCATTGTTTAATGCTTAAGTTCTTGATTTCCATTTATCTGTGTTATGCTTTTCCATTTTCATTTCTTTTTGTGAGTTCTTACACTAAGGAGACTATATGATGTTTACACATGTCGGTTTGGTTTTTTCACTTTTGACTATATGTTCAAGGTACATCCATTTATATATGAAGTCTTCGAGTTTATCATTCTTTGTAGCTGAATAATATTCCCTTGTGCAAAAGCACCACATGTTTTTCCACCATTCTTCAGAAGATGGGCATTTCGGTTGTTTCCAACACTTGGCTATCACGAATTGTGCTGTTGTAAATATAGGTGCTCAAACATAGTTTACTGACCCTATGTGTGTTTTCTTTTGAGAAATGTCAGTTCAAGTCCTTTGACATTTTTATAATCAGGCTATTGTTTGTGCTTGTTGAGTCACACACATATCTTGGGTATAAATTTCTTATTGGATATGCAGTTTGCAAACATTTTCTACTATTTTGAGTTGTCTTTTCACTTTATTGTTTCATTTGCAAAAGCATTTTAGTTTGATAAAATCTCATCTATCCATTTTTGCTTTTGTTTGCCTGTGCTTTGGAGTTATATTTTTAAAATGATCATTCAACTCACATTGTGTGATTTTAGTATTTTTTTCTAATAACTTTAGTTTTAAGTCTTGTTTATAAGTCTTTAATTTATTTGACTTAATTTTCATGTATGGTATACCACGTAAGACAAGGGTATGATTTCATTGTTCTGCATAGGGATATCCCGCTTACCTGACACTATTATTCTATTTTAAAGAGAAGAAAACAATAAAGATGATCCAAATCTCAACACAAGATGCTAAAACATTAACAATGAGTGTGTGTGTGTGTGTGTGTGTGTGTGTGTGTGTGTGTGTGTGTGTGTGTGAGTGCACGCAGGGCCTCACTACACAGCTACACAGCTCAGACTCCTAGTGATTCTCCTGTTTTCAGCCACCTTAGGCCAGGGATTACAGGCCCGGACTCCGTGGCCAGCTCAGCACGCTCAGGGGGCAGGGCTAGCGCAGCATGTGAGCAATGGCTGTTATACTGCATGTTGCTATCTTCAAAGTAGTTGCTCGGATGACCAGATTCTGAAATGCAAACCTGATCAAACAATTGTTCCTGATCTTTTCAATGGGATTAGGGAAAGGAGAAAATGGATGGAAGACAACTGAACACCATTTATTAAAGAGATTCCTTTCTGTATTGTCTTTGACACTTTGATAAAAAAAATGAACATAAATATATGACCTTATTTCTGTGATTGTTCCATTGGTCTATATGTATTTTTAGGGTAACATCATGCTGCTTTAATTTCAGTCGCACTTTGAAATCAGGGAGCACAATGTCTCCACCTTTGTTCTTTTTAGTTTTCAAGATTATTTTGACTATTTGGTAGCTACAAACTTGTTGATTGTTCTTCCATTCATGTTTTAAAAAAAGACATTGTTTTTTTTCTGATAGAGTATATTTAATCTATATTCAAGAAATAGAACAAACCTAAGTGTCTATCAGAAGATGAATACAAAAGAAAATGTAGTGTATATACAGTGGAATATTGTTAAGCCTCTTAAAAATGGAGAAATCTTCTATCTGTGAAACTATAGTTAAATCTGGAAAATACTACGTTAAATGAAATGCTCTAGGGAAGTACCCCATGGTCTCACTCTATGTGAAGCATAACCTAGTCAAGCTCATGCAAGCAGAGAGCAGAAGAATGAATGCCAGAGACGACGAGTGAGATGGGGAGGAAGGGAGAGTGAGACTCCCGGCCAAAGGGTGCAAAGTTTCAGACGGAAGAGAGAACTAGATTCTCAGACCTAGTGCACATTAGGCAGACTAATCAATAACAATGTGTTATGCATTTTAGAATAATAAAGGGCAAATTTCACATGTCTTACTGTGAAAATGATAGATAAACTAGGTGATTGATACACTTATTAGCTTATTTAATCCTGCAATATTTTATATACATTAAAAGAGCACATTTTACTCCATAGATATAAATAATCATGATTATCAATCAAGGATAATGGCAATAATACATTTTTAAAATATTAAAAGGAGTACAAGGATCACTTTGTGCCCAAGATTATCATTGCACAATGACCACTTTTATGTCGAAACATCAAACTCTGTCTGATTTTTTTTCCTCAAAATAAATTATTGATAAGCAAATAGCCATGTCAAAGAAAGCTACACGTAAGTCATTATATATATATATATATATATATATACATATATATATATATATATAATTTCCTCTTTTGTCACTTTACCTTCCCCCTAACATTGTCAATGGTCTCTCTTTCATAGACTCCTATCCATTGTATATTACACACACACACACACACACACACACACACACGCGCGCGCGCATACACACATTTTTCTATTTTGGTGGCAAAATTATCTCATCTTTGTTTTGCTGTTCTTGATTGAGCATTTTCTCCAATACTTAATTGCAACTTTGATTTCCTCTTTTCTACATTTCTCCCTCCCTGGCTTATCAGCCTCTTTTATTATGCTAACCTCTCTTTAGTTGTTATTTAAATAGACCTTCAGATTAAAACAAGGCTTCCCCTCCACCAATTTGCTAATTCCACATGGGCATTAACTTTCTCACAGACATGTGTAGTTGAAATTACTTTAATACTTTGTGCTTAGGTCAAATATTTATTTATACATAGGTTTTTTTATTTGACAGTTAATCCATAGTTGAGCTTTTGAGAAAGTATTATTTCTTCCATGTGGCATAGACTATGGATGAAGTCATTTCTAATACATTTGTCTTTTTCTTTTCTTCCTCTAGCTGTCTTTAGTCAAATTCTTAGAAAACTATAAATGTATCACAGTAAGAATGAAAAGTCAGATTTTCGATGGGCGGTTTCTCATTTCTCACTTGTGATTTGTATTCTATTCAAAGCTGTCCCAAGGATGAATTTTCTACTCACAGTTAAATTTCATCAATCCATCCTTCTTCATAGCCCTCCTTCCCTTACCATCTTTTTTGGAAAGTTCCATCTTAATATCTTTGAACTTTTCTATGGGATGCAGGACATCTTTAGGTTTTAACGTGTTGAAATTTTCCACTATTCTGATATTTTCTATATGATTTGATAGAAATGATAAAACTCCCAAGAAGGGGCCTCTGTATTATCTTTGCTTCAAATCCTGTTCACAAAGCCTGCTTGCTCACTCATGAAAAGTTGGATATGCATATGGTGTCACAACTTTCTAGCTGGAAAAGACAGTAAGCTATACATATGGATGTGTTTTTGGTCATAAATAGAAAACTTCTCAAATTTGCTGTTAGCCCATATTATTGGTTCACATATTGAGATCAGTGGATTCTTTTTATAATTTTATCTTAGCTTTCTTATACTTCTTAATACTTAGCTACCAAAATGTTTTTTAAAGTTTGCTCTATCAGTTATTGATACTGAGAGGATTCCAAAGTCAATCATACAGTCAGGTTAGTTAGTACAATGCTAGAAAAACTACAACTTTTAAAATCACCCTGTTCTCCCTGAATAGCTGTATGACCTCAGTAAATTTCCAAATGCCCGTCTGGCTCAGTTTATCCATTCAGAAATGAAGATTATAGGAAAACCTTCACAGGGTTTTGTGTTTATATATTGCTTACATAATGGTTATGCTGCTAGAAATGATCTAGTAGATTATGAAAAATGCTATGTGGAAGCAAAAGGGGCCAACTGAAGGAGAGAAAGTGAAAAACTGTAC
Source organism: Myocastor coypus (assembly GCA_004027025.1). Classification (NCBI taxonomy): domain Eukaryota; kingdom Metazoa; phylum Chordata; class Mammalia; order Rodentia; family Myocastoridae; genus Myocastor; species Myocastor coypus. The sequence goes on from PVJA010010117.1 coordinate 36,881, forward strand.
TTTGAGAAGAATAAAGATGCATCTTGCTTAATCAGGGGACACAGGCTGGCAGGGGTTCCCTACATGTTCACCTGCTCCAGGCAAGCATGTAGGAGCAGTGTATATATGGGTGGTGCTTAACTCCCTTGATAAAGATAGACGTGATAAGGAAAGGTGGAAGAGAGTTAAGAACAGTGAAAATGAAATTATTTCCGTGGTGAATTGCAAGCATTAAGGTCCTAACATGAATGTGAAGAAATAAGCTTCGTGATGGGAAATAAAGTGTTAACAAAACAACTGGACCTTTCTGAGAGTCCATAGTTTATGAGGAATTGTTGTACTAAGGAAAGTGAATTTGAAACATGGCAGGTGGTGTGAAGGAAGTACAGGGCTTTCTATCTACAGTACAAAAGTAGTGTCATTAGGCGGAGGCAGGTTCTTTGGCATGACGGTAGGAATGGAGAGCCATGACCAGAGGAGCAGGCAGGTTGTGAGTGAGGAAGCAGTCAAGGAAGAGGCCAGATTCTTCCAGAAAATGTTGGCGTGGAGAGTGGAGGCAGTCAGCCTGGAGCTATGTTCTCCTGAAGTCAGCAGACCAAGCAGCTTACAACTACTGTCTGGTGAGTTATAAAGGTCAGTGGGATAAACGTGAAGTGAACCAGGACCTTTGAAGAAAGAAAGAAAAAGAGAAAGATGTCTGACTTGTTTCTTGCATTCAAGTGGTTGCCCAAATAAAGTATTGAGTTAGAGAAAGTCATAGCAGAGGTTCTCTCATGTCCTGCATCCTCACTGACTTTGAAAGGCTAGGGCCAAAACATTGGCTATGCTTTTAGCCCGTCTATCTCTCTAATTTTTGGTTCAAACTTCAAACTTCAGTTGTTAAACATCCGGAGGAGAAGCCTTAATGATATTATTACCCTGTAACAGAGGCAGTTGGGCTGAACATCATTATCTGTTTGAATATCAAATACCTTAGACATAAAATGAAAATACTATTTTCTAACAATCATGGATATTCTAAAATTTAAATTCCTACAGAATGTTAAAAAATTACAAATTTTTACACAAAAATTTAGAAATCAAAGCATATATATCATTGCAGCAGGATAATTCTATGACATTTTTTTCTTGTCTCTTGTTTTCTTGTGACTTTTTTTTTTAACAAACATTTACTTTAAAAAGAATATAGCAATAATCGTTATGACATTAGAAGCAGTACACATTTAGAAGACCAAGATGACAGGTATTTGAAACATGGTTTTAGTATTACACATTGGTATTCTCAATGTAGTTGCTAAGTTCACAGATATAATATGAGCATATATAGAGTTAGTCAGGGTAAGAATTCTACCCATAGAGAGAAAGAAAGAAAGAAAGAAAGAAAGAAAGAAAGAAAGAAAGAAAGAAAGAAAGAGAAAGAGAGGAAAAAGAAAAAAGAGCAAGAAACATATGATATATGTGATATATATATATATATATATATATATATATATATATATATATATACAAGATAGGATAGATATACAGCTACTTTCTCTTAGTTCATTGAGAAGGTTTATATTACTATTATTTAGACAAGATATCAGGTCTGCATCTTGTCCTCTGAACAACTACTATGAACACAACCATACTCAATGTATTAATTATTATAACTACCCTATTAACCTGTACTGAAACTGTTTCAGAGCCATTTTATCTTTAAACAGAAGCATGCATAGTAAATAATGGTGTTGTGAAATAAGTGATATAATGATCAGGTGACACGAATATAACCAGAGCTTTGAATATGTTAATCCTGTATTTTTCACAGGATGGATGACTCAATACTTGTTCATGACTTTGTAGCTTATGACTACTGCCAAAAACAAGAGTTGACTGTAGTTAAGGATAACTTTCTTACATTGCCTTTCACTGACCTATCAGCAAGAGACAATCTCAAGGCTTAACGTAAGTGAACTAGGAGCATGTGATAGAAGGGAGTGAGCACTGGTCAGTGGGTTATAGGGATCTTAAAGATGATGGTGTACACCTGTAAAACCAGTGCTGGGGAGGCCAAGAGGGGAGGATCACTAGGAGTCCAAGCTGTGCAGTGAGACTCTGTAGCAAATGATAAGTAAGTAAATAAATAAATGAATAAATAAATGATAAAAAAGATGATGCTCATTGAGCAGTGGCTATTAGCTAAAGGTAACCGACAGGAGAAGTGTAAGGGTGCAGGTGTGTATCCAATGCCTCTACTAAGCAGTTCTCTCTTCTGGACAAGATGTTAGGGTTATAGAAGTGTTTCTTATAGGCCTCTGCCTTCAAGAAGCTCACAGCTGTTTATCGATACCTCTTTCAGCCCCAACACTTACATCAAGAGCTGAGTATGTGCTGGTTATTGGTAGAGTACAGTCATGGTGAAACTTTTAGAATGTTCAGTGATAGCAAGAAGCCCACTCCGGCACAAGTGCCATAGATTCACCACCACTGGTGTGAAGCATTAATGTAAGTTGCTTTGATCTGCATCATATCTTTTTTAAGAACCCTTCTGACTGATTGTCATCATTTAGAGGAAGTTACTATGTTCATAAAATTGCTTACATTCACTCAGAAGATGGCAGAGTCATACACAAAACCCATACGGTGGAGCTGCAAACAACCAGGCATCGTACCACCCTTCAGGTTGGGGAGACTAATGTGTACACAAATGTATTTCCAATAATGTCTCTAGTGGGAGTATACCTGGGGGTGTAGGTGTGCAGAAAAGGTCCATTCTAGAGATTTAAACTCTAATAGAAGAGAAAAGACATTGTTATGCTTTGTGTCTAGGTATCCCATCAAAACCTCATGCAGTCATGGGGCAGCTTCTAGAATCTATGATTAATTCATGATCCAATGCTTCCCCAGCCAGGGGAAGGATGATCTGCATTACAATGTAAGGAGGGGAGAGAGGCTTGCTAGCTGCCACAGCTACTGCTCCTCTTTTAGCTCTTTGCTGATTTCTACCACCCTAAGCTACTGCCCTCTGCCATGTGCCACTCTGCCTTGGATCCAGCTGAGTGTGGACTAACAGCACCATTAATTGTGAGCAAAATAAACCCACATCATCAATAAACCCAGTCCATACATCAACCCTATACTGCCTTGCTGTGGACAGACCAACCATGATTCATGGTTCTCCACATAGACCTTCCAGTCCTGCCCCTGACATGGTCAGTAGCTCAACACTGGAAACAAAAAGAAATAATGACTGTGATGGTTTAACCCTATTGAGCAGCTTAAGTGCAGCTTGTACTTTCCCTTGGCACTGAGGTTTAAAAGTGAATCTTCTGTTACTGTGCTGAAATAAAAGCCACTTTTATCAGAAAGAAAAATAAAGCTATCAGTGCTTTGAGTTCCTTACATAGGGGTTAGATTTTCATTATTCTTCCCACTTCTGCATAGAGCCCCTGGAGAAGAAAGCTTGTAGGTCAGCAAGAATGCTACTCATCAAAGGGATATTCTGGCTGAGAAAAATTAGCAGATGGGATGCTTATGCTAGCCTGAGTCTCCCTGCTGCAATCCAAGCTCATAAACCCAGAGTTCATTCATGAACTGTGAAGATGAGGTCCCTAGAATTGGGACCCCTTGTTAGGTAGCCATAGCCAGTCCATACATCAACCCTATACTGCCTTGCTGTGGACAGACCAACCATGATTCATGGTTCTCCACATAGACCTTCCAGTCCTGCCCCTGACATGGTCAGCAGCTCAACACTGGAAACAGAGGGCTCTGCAGAAGACTCCTCTGCTTGGTTTCCCTCCATACTCTGTGCTGTGTCACCCGCCTGCATGTTGTTCTGTGATCACTCTGACTGGAGGAGAAAATGCAAAGAAGAGGCTTTCCCTGGGAGGAATTAAGTTCTTACTCATGTAGATAATAAAACTAATAAGAAGTATAAATAGGCAAAAGAAGAAATAAAGTAATATGACTCTGGAAATCCCACAGCAGCTGTGAGATATAAAAATAGCAGAAACTTGAAGCAAGTGTTGAATTAATAATATAAGAGCATATTTCTGGTATTCTTATAAAACTGAGATAGTATTTTCCACTTTCTTTCTTCTAAGTTTAAGGAATGCTTTCCCTAACAGCCATCTGCACTTGCCTAAGGGAAAATTCTAACTCTTAGCTGCTGGAGAGAGAAATTAGAAGATGGACTGCTGGTATTCTGTTTACATAACTATCCCCTAAAGGTCCTCGCGGGTTTCAATAAGTTATTCTTCCTTGAGGAGACACTGAAAAAATAAAAATATGCCTGGATTTCCATTGGCATGCTTTAATTTTATTCATTTTGTTTATGACAGGCATTAAAGCTCATAAAAATTAGATTTGGACACATGTTCATATTAGTTCAGACATAAGATCTTGACTCATCTAACAAGTCATTATCCTTCAGAGTAAGCTAAATAGATGCTTGGCCTGTAGATCCACTTGTTGTTCTACATGGATGTGAGGGTTCAAACCAATGATTTTTCTTTATGTGGCAAGCACAGAGCAAGCCATGCCATTTCATGTGCCAGCTCTCATTATTACATATTGCCTAGAACATTGTGTGGAAAGAATGCCAGGGCTGAGGTTAACTCAGTAAGGAGCACAATATGATCAACTAGTAATGTCTGCCATAAGTACAAATGGGGAAAACTGGGACAATTGAGACCCATGTTTTTCATTCCTAGATTAGAGCTTCAAGAGCTGGAAACCAGATGCACCTGGGAATCCTATTATGAATGGGGCTGAACCATGGTCCTACCAGGTCATCAGACTAGGTGGATATTTCTGGCAAAGTATTTTTTCCTATCTCATATTATGTTGGTTCCTCATCTCATTCAAAGGGTTCTTTGAGTAGCTATCCCCCACCTGAACCATGTGTCTTAGAAAGAAAGCAGGTAGTCAGCTTAAGAAACAAATACAAAAAGGAGTCTTTGGAACAAGTCTAGCTATATAGCCCTAAGCTGTAAAGTTTCTCTGATGTGGAACCCCTCTGTCCAAGCCTAAAAATCTATCCAAATTCCAGTTCCTTGACCCGAGGTAAATTTCTGGGTTGTAGGGAAAGATGAATGCTGGAGATAAAAGCAGGACCTCACAAAGCAAAGAGAGACTCAGACAACAAGAATTAGCAAAAGAAGCTGGCAATAGGTGGACTTGCCCTTTCTTTCACAGGAGTATAGCTACCTACCTTCTCAGGAGAATGTTGAAAATCACTGTAATGCCTCCTTCACACACACTTCTGGAGATCTTGTAGTGCCCCAGGCTAGGAAATAGACAAAACTTTGAAAGTACAAGTAAAACACCCCAGTGATTCAATTCTGGCTGACACAAAGGCATTGCTGTCTTTTTGCACCTCAGCTTAAATTTGCACTGACCCTTGACAGTGTGAAAATTGGAGAATGGTTCCAAAGCCAGAACACAGGAAAGGTGGGACAGGGAAAAGAAAGGCCAGAGCCAACACCTCAGAAGACTGCATTTCTAACTGGTGTTATCATTCTTGGACTCACTCTATAAGGTGAAATTATACCTGCACTGACACCCATTAGCTTCCAATGCATAGCTTACCATACTTTCTTAAAACAGATGACATAAAAATACAGGATGAATTAGAGGCAGAAGAAAATAGAGTTTGGCGACAAACTCTTGAACTTGGAGTGGCGAAGGATCATTGGTACAACCTAGTGGCTGCGGGCACTTGGCTTAGTGTCTCGAAAAAGGTAGCCTTGTAAGTGTGGAGGTGAATCTCAGAACCCACATGAGGGACCCTGGAAAACTCAGCCCTCAGAGAAGGGAGAGATCACTTAGGGATGACTGAGAGCATATGGAGGGCAGGGAACACAGATATACACCTGTGTGTTCATCCGCTCTTTGCTCAGGGTTTACTCAGCACTACACACCTCATTTTGGGTACTCAGAACACAGAGATGACTGAAGTTCAGTTCTTCCCCTGAGGAAACTCAGGAAGTACTGGAGCAGGAACCATGTAAGTTTTACAACGTTAGGATGCAGTGATGGATCCAGTAGGCCAACAAGCTTGGGTGCAATGAGCCTCCATGTGGCTTTTGGGGGAACATTAAAGAATGATAGCTCTTCTGGTCAGATACACCTACAGGCCCAGCCTTCAGGCTGAATGGGTATCTACTATGTTATCAACTTGGCCAGTGAAAAAGAGGGTGCAACATGCCCAACTACACACAGCATTCCAATGGCAGAGCACAGATCTGGCACCCTGGCTTTAATGCTGTCTTACTTTGCAACCCACTTGACTTTGCAGACCCTTGTTTGCTAGAAGTGCAGGGTAGAACACATAATCTGCACCTACCTTGATTGTTGTGAGAAGAAGTCAAGCCAGATAATGCATATGGTGGCGCTCTGGGCCCTAGAAGGCTTCAATACTGCTGTTTAATAGCTATTTGTCTTTTGAGCGATCACTTAGAGAAACCGTTAATAAATATGCTAGTGAATAAAACTGCTAGTGTGTAAGTGCCTCTTTTATTCTGCTTTCCTCTGTCTATCTGTCTGTCTTACACACACACACACACACACACACACACATGCACGCACACGTGCACACACACATCTTCCACTGACAACCCTGCCAGTTCACAAGTTTGTTCTTTCCTTGCTAAGGAGTGCCTGTTTTCAGGTTTTTAGGCAAGAGGTGGGTTTTCCCTGGGCGCAGCTTATAATGAAATTGTTTCCTTTGGGCCATATCGCTTACTCTCTTGCAGAAAGTATTTTTTTTAAGAAGAAGATGTAGAAAATAAACAGTAAAGAAGTGTTTGTCCCCAATAGCTTTATTGGAAAGCATTATTGGGCCAAATGAACCGAGCTGAACATTTGCATTAATTAAATTGACCATAAACCCAGCTTAATGTTTCATTTCACCTTTCTCCTGGCACGATGGAGCTTGAGGGTTTTGGAACTGAGACACACACCCACTGGCAGGGACGGCTGAGAAATCAGTGACAATCAATGTTTGTAATCAAAGAAGATTAAATTTCATATTAATTAACAGAAATCTAATGGCCAGTATTGATTTGGGGAAGATTGGCCCAAGCTTGTGTTGTACTGGTAGACCTGGAAGAAATTAAACCATGAACCTTCCTGAAAAGAATGAGGGAAATTTTAAGTGCATATCCCAAATTTTTGAATGAATGGACGATCACACCAAGAGTTGTAGGAAATTATAATTATTTGAAAAGATGCTCTCCATACATACCCCATGGGGCCTCTGATCCCACAGTCTAAAGAAGTAGGTACTAAGAAAAAGTACCTACTCCTGGGTTGAAATCTCAGCCATATCCTTCACTAGCTATGTGACCAAAGCAATGTTCTATAGCTTCTCTGAGTCCCAGTTTTCTAATTAATAAGATAGTGATCATAGTTGCACACATCTCAACGATATAGGGAGAATTTATTGTTGAAGAAAGTGGTAGAGAAAAAAACATGAAGTAAAAAGTAAAAGCTAGTTAATCAAGCAAATGTTTGCTGGGCACCCACCTTAATAAACAAGAAGGAACATCTTTAAACCTCAAAGTTAGAATATCATGTGTGTGTTCCTCATCCCACGCTCATGTTCATGGGTAGATGTGTCAAACAAATTAGCCAAGAGCCTATCCTGGAATGGCATAAGTATCCTAGTGAGTGAGGTTTGGACACCTACTATTTACTGATCGGCCAACTGTGTGGTCACTAAAAGATGCTACAGGGTAGGTAAGAGCCAATGGAGGCACCCATGTTTGCCTGGTGAAAGCCCAGGATCCACCCCTGTCTACCCTGAACCCAGTTGCCTGAGACTTTTTATGCAAAAAGGCTAAAAGGACGATGGTAGTAGGGCACTTTATCAACCACCTTTACGACAAAATGAGGTGAAATCCCTAGTTAGGATTATCTGGAACCTTCTAGTGAGGGAGAATTCACAACCCTGAGTCAAACTAAGGACAAAAGATACCCTGTGATGCATTTTCAATCCCAGTATTTCCCTCCAAACAGTTCACACACTGGGTCCTCTCATGAGGCCCTGTTGTGTGTGCACACAAGGACAAGAACTATGAATACCGGGAGTAGAATATCCCTTTTGTGTGTCTGTAGATTTAGAGTCAGAAACTTTAGGCCAGACAGTGGCAAGTGCCACAAGGACACTCACCGCACCCATAGGAGTCCATTATTGCCCAAAGAATTTGGGGCTATACTGGACTCCCTTTTCCTTGAAATTCACAGACAAAACCACTTGGTCACCAAGAGTGGAATGTGGTTCCTCTGTTCCAGAGCAGTGTGGGGCCTTCGGCAGGTCTGGTGGCATGTCTCTGTGGCAATTTCTCTCAAACAGACCTAGAAAGATACCTGCATTTGACCTCTTTTCCTAGCAGGAAGACAACCTGCACCATAGTCTTGCAACAAAGTAGTAATTTAAGAGGAATTACTTCCTCACATGGTCCTGCTAGATAAATCTCTAGCAGCCTCTTGAGGTGATTTCCTTCCCGAGGAGCAGGATAATCACTCTGCACTGGCTCACCAGACAGTCGATGGCGTGGTGCCCCATTGCCTCTGATCGTGCCAATATGAGTGCTGTGCATTGAGGGAGCATTTGTCGCTGGATCTCTCAGAGGTCACCTCTACTTGCCAGGGTCCCAGCCACACACAAAAGCAGATGGGGTGCTAGGGAGTGTCCAAGCAGAAAAGGCCAACTGACTGGCAGGTTACTTAGTGCCGACATTCTGTTCAGGTTAATTATTTTGTTGAAAGATGTCTCAATCTGTTCAGGCTGCTGTAACAAAACAAACGATTTATGTCTCATAAATTCAGGGTCCCAGAAGTCCCAAGTGAAGGCAGCAACAGATCCAGTGTGTGTCTATTCTTCATAGATGATGCTTACTCTGTGCTTTTACATAGCAGGAAAGGAAAGGAGCCAGTACATATTCTCAGGCTTCTTTATAAGGGCACTGATTTCATTTATGAGGGCCCCATCCTCATGAGCTAATAATCATCCCTCAAATATTTCACTTTCTAATATTCTCCTTGCTTATTAGGTTTCAGCATACAGCTTTGGGGAGGAAGCACAAACACTCATACCCCTCACAAAAGTCCATTTGTTCATTAGCACATGAAGCTACTTGCTAGACCTAGTTTTAAAATTTGTAAAATTCCAACTCAACATGCTTACATACAGCAGATATCCAAGTATGCATATGTTCTCCATAGAGGCACAATGTATTTACTTAAGGCAGTGAGCACAATCTGTGCAAGTTCAAAGAGACACCGACTCCAAATCCTCTAACCCAGCAGTTCTCAACCTGTGGATTGTGACCCCAGTGGGGGATCGAACGACCAAAGCACAAGGGTTGCCTAAAGCCATTCCGAATCATACCTGTAGCAAAATTGCGGTTTTGAAGTAGCCACCAAAATTATTTTTTGGTTTAGGGTCGCCGCAACATGAGGAACTGTATTGCGAGGTCACGGCATTAGAAAGGTTGAGAACCACTGCTCTAACCTCTTCCTTTACACTTGCCCATTGACTGTTAAAGTAGCTATGTTCAGAGAAGCTATCGGGGTTGTTTCTTGTTATGGGTTGTGTCTAATTGTCCCCCCAAAGCTTCATGTTGTCCTGGGGGGGGGGCTTCTAGAGTTTGTGATTAATTCATGATTCAGTGCTGGGATTATGGATGGGAATACTGCTAGTATTATGGGTGTGAGTGTTACAGCCTCCCTGGGCCAGAAAACCTGGATACAATACAAACCATGGAGAAGGGCTTGTTTCTGTCTGCCACTGCCCCTCCCTTGTTCTCTTGCAGTTTTGCTTTTTCCTGTGACCATGAACTGCCGCCCTCTGCCATGTCCTACTCTGCCTTGGGGCTGGATAGATATGGACTGAAAGCTCCACAAACCCTGAGCTAAATAAACCTCTCCTTCCTTCCTTCCTTCCTTATGGGTGTTGGCTATTTTGTCCCAGCAGCAAAAGAAAAGCAACCAAGACACTTCTTGATGGAAATGCCATCAAATTTCCACCAATCTAGAGGGAGCAGAATGGGCAGATGCAGGGGGACACCTGCAACTGAATAAAGGATAAAGCTCCTTGTTTTTATTACTTCTACCTAGATTCATGAACAGCTTCTGGAGTGATAAGAAGAGACCACAGCAGGTTTTGAACAAGCTGTATCTTGACCCAAGTCCAGTCTGTTCTAAGACAAGCTCAGTAACCTCAGGCCAGCCAACTACTGTTGCTGGCCTCTATTTCTCCCCTCTGTCATGAGACAGAGTTATAATGCAGCCAGTGTGTGCAGGCCATGAAGGTCAGCCATACTCATTGGGCGGGGTGAATGTGGAGAACGATTTCCACACAGTATATGTGTGTGAACCATAGAGTAGCCAACCACTACTACTTCACCTTGAGTATTTTCTGTTGCATTGTGTTGATTACTGGTTGGGAGCATCAGTAAGTGTGTAGGGAAGTCTGTGATCGGCAGCTTTCCTTTTAGTCTTGCCTCAGGTTTTTAAAACTTTGAAGGAAGGCCCAGCAGGATGGCTCAGTGGTCTAAAGCGCCTGCTTAGGAAAGCTTGGGCGGCTGCAGGGACCGCGGTTCGATCCCCGGCACATGCTGTGCCAGCCCTGGCCTCAGGGCAGGCTGAGCTGGCCATAAAAATAAATAAACAAACAAAAGTTGTGAAACAAGAAAAAAATAAAATAAAATAAAATAATTCTTAAAAAAAAAAAAAAAAAACTTTGAAGGAAGTAGCTCCTATATGCACTAGCATGGTACTTTTCACGTTCCAAGCATCTCCTTGTACCCCTCTCCCTATTCATTGCTAGGTCACTGTTGATACATTTGCATACAGACCAGGAGCCTAAGAGGAGAGGAGTATGCTCTTCATGTCTTAGGTGCTCACCTCCTAAAGAATAGCTTTACCTCTGAATTACACTCACCATCTTCAGATTAGTATGGGTTGCAAAATAGGCTTATTTGTCTCTGATTAAAATTATTGTTCATCTGCCATGCCATGCTCAAAGATGCTTATTT
>PVJA010010117.1:47986-58438 GCA_004027025.1 Myocastor coypus
TTTTTTTTTTTTTTTTTTTTTTTTTTTTTTTTTTTTTTTTTTTTTTTTTTTTTTTTTTTTTTTTTTTTTTTTTTTTTTTTTTTTTTTTTTTTTTTTTTTTTTTTTTTTTTTTTTTTTTTTTTTTTTTTTTTTTTTTTTTTTTTTTTTTTTTTTTTTTTTTTTTTTTTTTTTTTTGGTCTTTTTGAGACAGGGTCTCACTGTGCAGTTCGGGCTGGCCTTGCGCTCACTTTTATGGCCCAGGCTGGTCTCGAACTCACACCGATCCTCCTGCCTCAGCCTCCCTAGTGCTGGGATTACAGGAGTATGCCACCACACCCGGCGATAAATGCAATTAATCCTCACATTAATCTGTAGGTGAACAAACCGAAGCTTCACAAGTACAGATCCCCTCACAATAACTGCAGGATTCATATTTTCTACACAAATAGGGATAATCACAATGTGCTGAGGAAAACTCTATGCAAAGTGGTGCCTGATGGAATGCGTTGCCTTGTCAGAGCCCTGGGCAGGCCTGAAGATGGAGCCTAAAGGATCCTAATGCAAGTCTGTCCTCTCCTCAACCCCAACAAAAGCATCCTCAGGAAACTAGGAGAGCAGCTCTTCATGCTAGCTTGCTGCCTTTATCAACTTGTACCTGGTGTCACAGTACTGGAAAATCCTTCTGCCAGTTCAGTGTCAGCATTTAGTCACAGGAAGGTGTCTTGTGCTTACCGCTGTAATCACTCAAAATATCAGCTAGGAGTTGGCTTAGTTCCTACAGAGACAGGACTGCACCAGATCACAGAAGCTCAGAGGATGGTTGATGGCTGCATTCACTCTCAGCTCACCATGAACACGCTCAACTGACATATGTTGAGCAAAGTTTGTGGCTTGGCCAACTCCTAGATTTAGGACAAGAAAGAGGAGGAAGTCGCTTACCAAACAATGACTCTGAGACAACTGTTATGGAAACATTCGGCATAGGCATACTAGGCTTACTTCGTGGTGCTCTAGTGCTTCTTGGACCCTCTCTCATGCCCCTTGTGGGCCTATGAGGTTGGTTGAATAGCTCTTCAGAGAATGGCTAAAGCTATCCCACCTCTAACTATTTAGCTAATCTTGAAATCATTATTTGTGTAAGACACAGTGAGACCCTTTTGGACTTATTTTATAAAAACCAGCACATTGGCTATCAGGGAGGCAGGCAAGGGTTGAGCTCCTTCGCTTTGACTTTCAGAGGTCAGCCACTGAGTCTATTATTTGGCTTGATATCGATATACCTTGGTGAGGGGATACTGGTCATGGGAGGAACAGGAAAGCTCATCCTCTTGCCTCAGGATTGAGATACCTCTGAGCATAATTTACAAACTAGAGTACCTCTGTAGGATCACACTGAAGCTACCTTCCAAAGCACACTGGCTAAAACACTACGCCATCTTATCCCATGGAACCCACTTCCTTATAGGTATCCCTTGGGAGGCTGTCCTAATAAAACTTAATCAATAACCTTCATATGAGAGTCTGCTTCATGGGAGTGGCCATGTGAGAGGCCGTCTGATTCAGAGTCTGTGATGGTCTAGCTGCTCATCAGGATGTCTGGGCTCCCCCTGTGCAACCCATGCAATTCTGCTCACTGTGCCTGTGTCCCTTGAAGCTGACCTTTGCTTCCAGCAGGAGCAGCGGCAGAGCAGCCTAGAAGCCATACAAAAATTAGGAATACTGAGGTCCTTGTGGATGGCAGAGTCAGGGAGCGCTTTCCGGATATTCCGAATGTGTAGTTGGTCTTGAACAGCAGGAGTTAGGGAGACAGAAGGATGAAGTGCAGCAGCAGGAACACAATATAAATAATGGTACAGTCCTGCCGAGCCAGTCCTCAAGGAGAGGTGCCTGGTTGCCTGGGCTCTCGCACAGGCAGGAAAGATACCATGAACACAGAGACTGCTTTTCAAATTTCATGCAGAGAGCAAAGTATATGTATTTCTTTTCCCTGCTCCATGCACACAAGGGCAGGGGGATGTCACAGGTGGAGTCTGGCCCTGATATCTGATAACACCTTGCTTATTGAGGATTCAGAGTTTTCATCTTAAAGGTCTGCAAAGTTAAGTCACTTCCCCCTAGGATGCCCAGCCTTAAAGTCCATACTCCTTGCTTTTCAAACACTGCCCCAGTTATCTTTTTAACCTCCAGTAATCTCTAGTTGCATCTGGTCCCAAACAGATTCCCTCTGAATAGTCTTGCAGATGACTGCTACAAAGAGAGGCTATTGAAAGCTATCCTAGAATTTAGGTGGTAATAACTCACCTTGAAAAATGACAAGGTTAAGGCTGAAGAAGGTTCGATTCAATTTTATTATAATTAAGAGAACTTCTCTGCATTGTGTGCCACATAATTGAATTATAACACCGATTAATTTTTATAAATAATTATTTGCAGATGTGTTCCCCTTGCCACTATACTTCCTTTAAAAACTATATTTTGTCACTTAATAAAGCAGATAGATGTTGAGGGAGAGACAGTGGAGGAGATATCGTGTGCCCTGAGTAGTTCCATCATTTCTATTGATTGCACAGCGTTGTTATTCACTTCAAAGACACTGCAATTAATAGAAATGGAAATGAACAAATGTCCATGTTCCACTGGGCCTTATTGAAAGAGGAAATAAACAATACATGTAGGCAAATAATAACTCTTTGTTGGTCATGACAGCTGCGCTTTCAGAGGACGGATTAACCTGCATTTTAACCAGGGAGCCCTTGCCCCTCCTGCCAGTGGTAGAACACATCCTTCTTAAAGACCAGACATTGAGCCCAAGACACACCCCACTGAGGGCAAGAGGAAGAGGGCATGAGAGCACCATACCTGAACCCTTCACTGATTCAGTGGTATTCAAATCTGAAGACTAATTTGGATCACATTCAATCATGGATCCCCTAACAATCAAGGTCCAAATAATGAGGTGAGAAGTGGGGACAGCTCCAGCTGATGCTCACAGTATTACTCCGAATGTGCCATGATCCCCACCATCCGGTCCCTGCCTTCTCTCTGCCTTCCTTTTCCTGGCTATGAGTTCTCATAGTTCTAGACTATGAGTAGATCCCTGCTGCTCCCCACTGCTTCCCTCATAATTCTTTCTCTTTTATTTCCCAGGCCAGCAGCATTTACATTTCAGGATTCAGCCTGCTACTGCCTCTGAACCTCCAAACTCTACCTCATTATGTCATTGTTTAGTTCACATAGCTATGTCCTTATGGGACCATGAGCCGTGCAATGAGCAGCTCTTTATCTCTACACATATGTTCCCAGAAGGAAAGGGGGCTTGGAGGAAACTGAAGAGCTCTGTGCTGACTGAGATAAACTTATCTATGCACATGTACAACGGCTTCTTTGCCAAAGCCAAAAGACATCTTTTAATCAAGATGTAATTTATATAAAGTACTTTGCACTACTTCTGCAGACACAGGATAATGTGTTTGTCACATATGCAATCATGTAGTTACTTTATACATAAGCATATACAACAATTCCAACTCTCCATGGAGCCCTGACTTGTGCCTTCCAGTCTGTCCTTTTCTCACTCTCTCATAGAATATTCCCGATTGGTCACCTTCTGATTTCTGTCACATTTGTAACAGTCAATTTCAGGTCCTGAGACAACATACCTGATGACCACAACTCAAAGAAGAGGTTCTTTTAGCTCCTCATTTTGGTGGGCTTAGTCCATATCTGTATGACTCCAAGACAGAAATAGCATGCAGGAAAGCCATGGAAGAAGACAGCTGCTCACCCCTTGCCACCGAGAAAGCAGAATGAGGAGAAGCCAGGGACAGAAATACTCTCTCCAAATCACCCTTCCACCAGATCCCTTATCCTAGCAGAATATTTAGCCAACTCATCAATGGATTAATCTACTGGTGGGTACAGCATCCTCTTGATTCAATTGCTCTCCAATCACTCCCCACCTTTGAACACATGAGACTTCTGGGGAATACTTTAGATCTAAGCAATAAAATTCCACTCTGGCCCTAAAAGACTCATGTTCTTCTCACTACATAAAATGCATTTACTTCATCTCTAAGAATCACAAAAACCTTAAGAATTCCAGCATTGTTCAAAAGTCCAAATACAAAGCCTCTTTGGAGACTCAGGGCAAACTCTTAGTTGTGACCCACTACAAAACCAAAAAAAAAGGTTGATACTTCCAAAATACAATCGCACAGGATACACATTCCCATTTCAAAAAAGAGATCTAGGACATAGGAGACAAACCAAAGGAAAACTGAAATCCAATTAAATCTGGTAGCAACCAGAGCAGGTTGAGATGTGAGTACCAAAGGGCTTAGATAGCTCCTCCTCTGTGCCCTAGAGGGTTGCGGCTCATATAGACTCTCTGTTGGGTTGACTCTGATTTCTGCCTACAGTGTTCCTCAGATGTTACACAAGCTTGCCAGATACAGTTTTTCTGAGTCACAACTATATTTTCACCCTCAAACTCATAGTTTTAGGTATTCTTCTTTTATGGGATCCCAAAAGAGACTGTGACCCTGTCACCCATTTTTACCAACGTCACAGCTCTTCTTCTAAAATCTTGGTGGAAACTTCGGTTACACCCTAAATTTTCATTCTGCATGCTTGAAAAACCAGCACCACGTAGAAGAGCCAAGGGATGCCACTTCCTCAAGCAGCATCCTGGCCTCTTTGGACCATGCCTACAGTGGTGTCTAAAGGACTAAACTTGGAAAGATATTTTCCAAGGTATACTTTGAAGAGAAGGGCATCTTGACCTCCTCAAAGCAAAATAATTCAGAAGAATTTACCTTTTATTCACTTTTGTGTGATGAATGTATATTGGCCATTTCCTGAGATGACCTTAGGGCATCTTTTCTATTATCATGATACAAAGTACCTGGCTTTTCTGAAATATAATTTTTCTCACAAGTCACATTTTCCTTGGCCCCAAGTTTATAAACTGCTCCTTCCTGACCATGCTGAAAAATTTTCAAATCATTTGGGTGTACCTTTTACTTTTGATCCCCACTCTAGATTTATTTAAAAGCAGCCAGAAGTATCCACACCATCACCCGAATGTTATGCTACCTTGAAATTTTCTTCACCAGATCAATTAGTCGACCATCTTTAAATTCAGGCTTATACAGATTATTCTTAGAATAGATGTAAACAAATTCTCACTCATAATTAAATATGCATAGCTTCTAATTGTTTCCAATACAAGTCCTCATTTCCTTCTAAATCTTCATTAGCCTGGTCATCACTGTATATATGCCTATTGGCATTCTGGTCTTCTGAGCCAAAACCAAAGTCACAATCAAGCTCGGTTTACAGCATTCTGGGGCTTATCTAGCCAGGATCCTGAAAGTTTTTGAAACTCCTTTTACCAATGAGTTGCAAAGGCCTCTGAACCATATAATTAGATATGGTCATAGTATGACCTCTCTCCTGGTACTAATTTTCTACATCAATAACTTTCCAGTCTGGTACAAGATATCCAACACTCACAACTTTAAGGAGAGTTTTATTCAGCTCATGATTTTAATGGATTTAGTTCATGGTATTCTAGCTTTAAAACAGAAATGGCATAATGATAAGGCATAGCAGAGGACAGTTGTTCACCCCATGATAGCCAGAAAGCTAAGAGAGAAGTAATAATCCAGGGACAAGAGTAAAACATTCCAGGTCATTCTCCATTCCCCATAACCCACCTGTAACCAGATTGCACTTCCCAATAACACATTTCGCTACGAACTAACTCATCAATGGGTTAATCCACTGATGAGCATGGCACTCCAATAATAAAATCACCCTGTAGAAACCCCACTTTTGAATATATGACACATTTGGAGATGTATCTGTATTTTAGATCCATACCATAACAAGATCTACCAACTTTACTCGTTTTAGACTCTATATAAATAGAACTACACAAGAGGTTTTTTGTTTGTTTGTTTGTTTGTTTTTTGAGACAGGATCATGATGGGCCATTTAGTCTAATCTTGAGTGCACTTTGTAACCCAGACCGGTCTTAAGATCACAACAATTCCTCAGCCTCCTGAAAGCTGGAATTACTGGTATGCACCACCATGTCTAACCTTATAACAGGAGCAAGTGCTCTTGTCTAGCTTCCTTCTCTCAACATCATGTTGTAAGATTCATCCCATAGGATGCAGTGTGCTCTTAGATCATCCTCACAAAGCCTGTCCCACTCCTCCATGCAAATGTCTACTGAAGGAAACTATGCCTAGGGATGCAAGTGGAATCCTACTAGCTGGTGAAGATATTGGATGTCCCAAACAGTGGTCAGATCATGCTAAGTGCGCAGGACTTCTGCTAAATTTTGGCTTAGGCTTTGGAGATGGAGCTGACGCAGACCTTGGTTTAATGAGAAAAGGCAGCCCAGGTTATATACCTGAGAAGTTTTACATGAGTCATGAGATGAACAGAGAAGGAGAAAACTCTGTCAGTTGTAGGGATAGGCAGATGGTTTTATTACTGAAATTGCTGGTTTGCCCTTCCAAGCCACAAGTTCTGTGTGCTCCGCTTTGTTGATCACTGCTGCAATGCAACTGACTCTGCTCAAGCCCGCACAGGTAGAGTAGCAGATGACGTCTGCTCTCCTGCAGTGAATGTGAACTTTTCAAAGTCAACAACCTGCCAGTATTCCTGGCACTTATGAGAAGGCTACTGCACAGTTACATGCTCAGTTAAGTTACTGCCAAAGAAATACAAGAAAGAATGAATCAGCCAATAGTCCTACACTTTATAAATGTTCTTATCTAAGATGATGACTTGCTTCTTTATCAAGCCGTCCTGGGGAATTATATCCACCAAGATATTCTCAGGCTATGCTCTGGAGCAAGTATATCTTTGCTGGAGCATGACACGCCATCTCCTGCCAGTCATGCATTCCGTGCCCTCCTGTACTCTTTAGTGTGTTTGTTCCTGAGGCAAGGGCCTCAGTGTGTGCACCTTTGTGCTTGCAGTCCTAGTACAGTACATGGTCTGGGCCAGGTGAAAACAGCTCAACCTGAAATATTCATGTCCTCTCTTAAATAAAGAGAGGTGTTGGAAAAGACAGAGAGAATATTCAAACATTCTAGAATTCATGAGTCTTACATGAAGATATGTGCGCAAAAAAGGAAATATTACCATTTTGATATTCACACATTCCTCCTATCCCCTACTCCATAAGCAGGATGTTAACTCTGTCATTTTGATCATGGATGAGTAGAAAACAGAGGATAAGGAAGCCTAACTGGGCTTACTTACAATGAAACAGACATAAAATTTCTGATGAAAACATCTAGGAGATATCCAGAAGGTATACAGAAAAAGTTACACATGATCCAGTGAAAGTTGGTTGAAGGAGAAGGTTTGATTTAGAAGAGAGAAAAGTAATTGAGAAGCAGCTGCCTATGAGAAATGAAGGGAGGTAGAGAGAATAAGGACTTTCTTCTGTGCATTAAGATGAATTTCCCCCTGGAAAGTTTGCTCAGAAGAGACATAAATTTCTCCCAGTAATTTCACTTACAACACTAGCATTGATTTCAGTTATGGTAGTGCAAGATGGCAGCTGGATTCCCACGTACTTCATGTGCGATGATGCTCCTATCACGTGGCAAGTGGGGTGGTGGGAGTGGGAAAGGAAGGACTGCCCAGGGGTATTGTGGAACTCTGTACAAGTGGTCTATTATGCTTCACGTCATTCTGCGTCTTTGTAAGATGAGGACTTTGATAGGATGAACTTGACCTGGGAGGGCAGTCCACTTTCATTCATGAGTCAGTACTGATTAGTCGGTAATCTTTCAGAGTATTGTATTGACATGGATTTGAGGTGGGATTCAGCTTCAGGAAGAAAGAATAACATGAGCGATGCAATGAGAAAGTCTGTCCTAGATGCCGTGGAGGGCAAAGTGGCCAAGGTTTAGTGAGAACAAGGTTTGTTTTTAAGCCCAGCATCCCAGTGTTCCTGTGAGTCCCCATCTGACCATGTGTGGTGTGTCAGACTGTCTCACAAGGGGCCATGATAGCTCATTGCATATTTCAAAATCTCAGTGACTAATGTATACAAATTACTTTCATTTTAACAAATATTGCTTTAGCGCCACAAATATGAAGTTCATGATGAGAAACCAGGGCAGAAAGTTCTTGCCCTCACTAAGCTCATGGACTTTCAGGAACTTACAGAAATGAAAACAGAAACAATTATTGTATTTGACCTTATCATATCAGCCAGCTGCAGGGTGGCTGATGCCAAGGAGCTGTGCACTCACGGTGGAACAAAGCTGAAAGCTCTGTAGTCAGTGACATTTTGTCTGTATGTCTTATTTCAAGAACTCGAAGTGGAGAATGAAAAAGCTTTGCTATTACCTTATTGCCTAAACCTGGGAGATGTTTCCAGGCTTTCATTCACAGTCCGCTCATTAAGATCCAGTGGCAAGTAGGAGCTTTGCTTTGTGAAGGTCGATTGCCTGTTCCTTCACATGGAGCTGATTAGAAGCAGCAAAATTGGAGTTTGGGTTAGGGATAGGAAGAACCTAGAAGGAGTCTTCTGATTGCCATTAGAAAGGAAGCTATCAAAGAGGGAATGGGAGTGAGGCCTGAAAACCATGAGAAGCATGAGGAGGACGTAGAAAGAATGAAAACCCAGCCTTAGGTTGGCTGTGTGCCCCTCTCAAAGGTCTTCCAGGCACATAATGCTATATCAGGTAAGCTAATTGATCAAAAAAGCACCCACACACATTCCAGGGCGTTTCCTACAGGAGTGGAGCAATTGGGCTTGCTAACCCCCAGGAAATGAAATTCAGTAGTGGAACTGTGGGAGCACTGGGCACACTAGATAGAAGCTATACATGTATGTGTCCGTGTGAACATGTGCACATATTTAAGTAGGCTACACAGACACCCCATTCCGCACTACTTTGCTGATGCCCTGCTCGGTCAATGAGCTGGCTCATCTTTCTAGATTAACCTGTTTCTGATGCTTCCTGGAGTACCACCTGAACCTCTCAGAGGAACTTAATTGAGATGCAGTTTTGAGCTCAGTTCCTTACATTCCCTTACACCCCTAAAGGAACTTTAGTGCTGAGTGATCAGGTATGGACAGGTGACATAGTGGCTGTAGGAGGGCTGAGAACATGGAGACCAGAAATCACACAGTGCCTGTAGAACTACCTCTGCCCCTTCCCTGCAGTGTTCAAGGGCTGGGAGGAAAAGCATGTTGAGATGTTTCTCTTTTCTAGCAAACTGAAAGTCAGAGATTCCCGTGAAATATTCCACCTATACAATACTGGCAACTGATCTAATTAAAAAAAAAAAAAAAATTTTAAGACCAAAGAAAGGTGTGTGTGTGTGTGTGTGTGTGTGTGTGTGTGTGTGTGTGTGCAAATATTCCTTTCTTCCCACATCTGTCACCCCAAGTATGAGCTACTTGATGGGGTGTCATTATCCTGTATAGACCAAGGTAACCTGCTTATATGGTGATTTAATGGTTTGCCAAAGCCTGGAGGTATTAGCCAGAGAAGCTGAGTTTGGAAATAAGGACTAAATTCAACGAAAACATCCTTCTCACTGTGCCTCCTTACAGTGCAAAAGTCACTTCAAGCTCTCCCAGAGTGCTCTGGCTTTCGCCAACTTTAGCCCTTCTTGGCCAAGTTGAATAATGGAACCTTGCCATAGCAAAAAGAAGAGAGTGATTATCAACTCCTCAAAAAGGCTTCTCCACTAAAATCCAACTGTCGTCTCACCCAGCAGTGACATACAAGACTGCTCAGTGGAACTGGTGGTGAGATACAACCTCCAAATCAAAGCTTCTGCTTTCCTACTGCAGGCACAAGCTCACCCCTTTTCTTTTTTGCATATAAAAAAGAAATACATCACAATACAGAAAGTTGTAAGGAACTGTTCAGGAAGCATTAGTTTTCTGGTACACAGTTTGAGAAAACAAACATTACCAGGTCAGATAAAACCCATGTGCCCCTCTTACGAAGTCTTCTGGAGATAGGTAGCAGCTGGAATTTGACATTGGCTATTTCCTTACATGCCATCATCTTTCCAAGAACTAGAGTCTTTGTACTGGTTGAGGCCACATACACACGCATACACACACACACACACACACACACACACACACACACACACACACGTACATACTGTCACTCCTGTGCATGCAGTCGCATTTGTGCACCACCTGTGTGCACCCAGAGCAGGTGATTAATCTTTCGCTTGCAGACCCAGTCTGGATCAACCTACAGTGTGAACCCATAGAGGCCACAGGGCTGATATTTTACCACTGTTTTGTGGAGGGGAATAAGGACATTGAGAGGAATAGAGAATAAGTACAAGACCACCCAAGACGTGGAGGAGCCTGACTTGCAGAGTTAGTCCTCCTCTTCCATATCCTACTCCACCTCCTCCCCACTCCTCCTCTCCACCTCCTGTTCCCCTTCTTCCTCCTCCTCC